>MINK01171952.1:0-40361 GCA_001735545.1 Phormia regina
CAAATTTATAGCCCCCTAAATATTTTCTTGTTTAATTTTTACATTTTTTTTTTTTAAAAAGTAGTGTGCGTTTATAGGAATATGCTCCAGTGTATATTTCACAATATTTATAAAAATAATTAAAAAATATAATGGACCACAAAATTAGCAACATATAGCCTATAAAATATGCTATTGTTTTGTTCATTAAATATAAAAATATAAATAAACACAACATTTTTTTAAAAAAAGTCAAAATAATTGCCAAACAATTTTTATTAAAATCACAGTTTTATGTTGAATTTATTTTTTTTCCATAAACAATAAGCTAATTTTATTTTATTTAGTTTATTATTTTTTTTATAATCATTCTTGTAACTATATAAATACTAAATATAATTTTATATAATAATAATAAAAATATATATATATTTAAACTATTGCACATTGTGTTTTTTTTTTTAACAATTTCTTAAACACCATTATCATTATTAATCAGGCGTACGATTTTCTCTCTTCAACGCCAAAGTCTCATTAAGTGTAGGACTCATTACTAAGGCAGGATTAGCAACAGCTATAATGTGATTACCAGCAGCTGATATAACCTGAACATCTCCCGATAACGGTAAATTGGAAGATTTTAAAGGTGTATTCGAATCAGTTACTAAAGGACTCTGGCAAGAGTTTGATAAATCCAAAGAATTATTATTGGTGCTATCGGATTTTATAAAAGATTTATCCAAAACAGAAGAAGTATTAGGAACCTCCTCTTCCGGACCAGTGTTCTTTAAATGTCAAAAATATGAATTTATTATATTTAGATAATATATTTATTTCGAATTAAATTATTTAGATAAATTCAAACACATACTCACTGGTATTGAAGGAGAACTGGAATTACTAAAAGAAAAACGAGACTCCTGATCTTGTTCCTCATATTCGTTGGGTTTATTTAAACTAAAATTTTTTTAATTATTTTATAACATTTGTAGAATATATTTTGTTATAAATAAAAATACTTACGTAAACTTTGCTATGTCACTTAAATCAAAAGGTGGCTTGGCAGCAAATTTCTGATACATGGCAAATAGATTATAGCGTGGATCTTCCAATGAATCCTTAAAATTATTGTTTTTTTTTTTTTTTTGATGTAAATTTTATTTTAGTTTCATTTATAAAATCATTTGTTTTATATTATAACATAGTTTTGAAATAAATACGCAGCAGATTTTTTGGGTTTAATTTTTAAAGCAAAAATTTTTTATTTTTATTTAAACTGTCAACGATCAAAAAGCCAAATTTACAAGAAATCTTAAAATAATTAAAGATTAAAACCAACAAACAAACAAACAACTACAATAACTAATAACGTTTTTAAAAAACAAAATAAAATTTAACAAAAAAATAATTATTACTTGAAAGACAGAATTAAATTTAAAAACTTTTAAAAAATTAATTAACAAATCATAAAATAAAAAACATTTTCAAGGAAAAAACAAAATACTACAGAATTAAATTTTAAAAATATTTTAGTAAAAATAATAGAAAACATTAGATTTAAGAGAAGTATCATATTTTTAAGAATAAAGTAAAGATTTTGTGCATAAATTTAATTAAATATTACTTTTTTTTTAAAACAAAAATAGTTTAAAAAGCGAAATTGTGTACTAAAATACAACAATTTTTTCAAAATTATTTTTAAAAGCTAAAGCAACTAAAAAAAGAACAACAACAAAACCGTTTAATAAAACTCTCCTAAAGTACAAATTTGACCAACGCTGACTAATAATTCGTAGCAGTTATGCAACTATATTTCTCTTGTTTTTCAAAAAGAGTGGAATAAAATATTTAAGAGAACAACAGATAGTAAATTTAAACCCTTATGAAATTATTAAAGATTTCTTATTAACAAAATAAATACAGTAGACTCGCGGAAACGTGAACTAATTTTAACCAAGGATGTTCACGTTCTCGTTTGGTAAACAATTGTTATCTATTTATAGGATTAGAAATAAAAACATTTTATTCTTATTCGGGACAATTTAACAATTTATAAACACCAAAATTTAAACAAAAAAAATCATGTTTTTGAGTGTTCATGTATTATTTATGTTTTAGAATAGACTGTGTTCCTTGTTTTCGCGAGTGTACTGTATTTAAAATGAATGATCTTCCTTTCCGTGAAAAAAAAGTTTTGCCAAGTTGAACCTAAAACTTAGCTTATGAATTTGCAAGTAAAATAAATCTTTCAATTATTTGAACATAAATATTATCATTTTATTGCAAAGATATATTTTGCAAAGATATTCATTTTTAAAACTTAGAAAAGTTTTACATATTTATTCTTCTTTATTTTGAATAAATGAAAAGCATCCAAAGATTTTGGTTTAAAGAAGCTCATTTGTCTTTACAGTAGTTACGTCCATATGTAAATATTTCAATGGAGCTTAAAAAGTTCAAGTTCAATATTGAAGAATTTTCGAAAAAAAAAGAACTCATTGTAATAATCTTTAGAATTGAATTTTAAGAAAGTAATAGTTTGAAAATAATATTACAAATTCTTTAATATTATTTCCAAGAACCTACAAAATTTTTTGCAAAATTAGGGTTTAGAAAAAAATTGATTTCTTTTTAAGTCTTCAAAAGGAATGTAATTGTTGATAAGACTTAAATAGTAAGCATATTAAAAAGAAGCTCAAAAAATAACAATTATAAACAAAACAAAAATTCAGTTTTCTAAAAGACGGATTAATCTTTAGCAACAAGAATTTATTACAAATTTTGTAATAAAGCTTTAACAACTCGTAATAATTGTTTAAACAACGTATTAGCTCAAAAGCCACTAAATTTTTTTTAGAAAACACATACCAAAAGCTTTCAATTAAAGCTTTAATTTACTTTAATATATTGTCCAGCTGTAATGAAAGAACCATCCCAAAAGCTGCAAAGCAAAATTTATAAATATTGTTTGTTTCCAAACAAAAAGCCATTACCAACCATATTACCAAAAAGCATCAACATAAAGCTTAAAAGCTCTTATGTTCTATTTAATGATCAGATTTGGTAGCTCTTACCCGATTACTGTCGGAATTGTTCAGTGAAGCATCTGACGAAGACAAACGTTGTCTTTTCGAAGGTGTCAAATTTGTATCGCTAGACTCACAATCCAACATTGAACTAGCTGAACGGGTTTGTGGTGTTGAAGTCTGAGCCTGAGACATTTGAGAAAGTAAATTACCATAACGTGCTATGGTCGCAGAATGACCAAAACCAGCATCCTTAACAATTTGTCGTGCCAAAGGAAAAAGTTCATCACGTCTTGTCAGGAGAGCGGGTACCAAACGGCACAATTGAGCAGCGGCCTCATTGACACAAACCTCATGTAGGGTCAGGGGTTTTTCAGGACGACGTTTACAATCGAAGCGCCCATAAATGGCAGAATACTTACGTATTTCGTCCATACGTCTGGGATCATTTTCACTCATGGCAATTACCTGTTCCAATTCACGACTAGTGCGTTTTTTGGAAGTATGAGCTCTTGGTTCACGTTGAGGCAATTGTGAGGCTATTTTCTCAGCCCCCATGGTAATGCGAGCTACTTGCATTTCACTTAAGACAGGAGTCAATTGCGGAGAGCTGGAGGTTACTTGGTGGGAGGTATTTGAAACTACAGTTAAATTAGGATTAGCAGCTAAAGCCAAAGGTCTTTCTTGTGCAACTACTTGGGTAGTGGGAGGTAAAATATGAGAAGTATTATGTGAGGGCAGAGAAGGTAAAGAACAAATTTGTGTTAACAAATGAGCAGAAGTGGCAGGATTATGAGTATTTATTAAAGGAGTAGGATTAAAGGTAGGGGCAGCAGTAAAAGTGGGGAATTTAGCACGTACAGGGGGAGCTGTAGAAGAGGCCTCAATATTGTATAACGTGCCAGATTTGGCTGGAGTATCAAATGGAGCTGCAATGAGATAAAAAGAAAAAGAAAGTTTGTTAAATATTTATTTTGTTTACAATAATTTAAAATATAATCCAACTTACCGGAATTATTAGAAAGACTTTGTTGAAATTGTGCTGGATTTAAGGCCCATTCATGTAAAGCTTTTTGTAAACGTCTAACATGCAATGGCTTAGATGCCATACCTACTAAAGCCATAATTTCTAAAAATTCTTCTTCGCCAGCTTCATACAATTGCTGAACATCATCACCACCCATTTCCAAAAGAGTATCATAATAAGCCAACAAGCTGGCTTTTTGCAAGACACGATATAATTGTATTTCAGCTTCATTGCTAGGACGGGAAGTAGCCACCACTGAAAAAAGGAAATAAATACAAATAAAAATCTTTATAATGTTGAAACCAGTTTATTTTTTTGGTAAATAAAATAAAATTTATGGGTAAATAAAAGGGTTATTTTATAAAAAAAAGGAAATTTTAAATCTCAAATAAAAATTATAATAAAATCTGTCTGATTTTTTAAACTTAACCCTTTTATAAAAATTCGTAGTAATGAAAAAATAAATCCTAAATAAAAAAACTTTAATTAAAAAAAAAACTGGCCTTCTCTTTACCCTTAATGTATACCTTTATAAAAAATAATAAAAAAAAAACTAATCTGCATAAGGATATCACAATCGTTTATACACACAAGCAACGTCCGTTTCAAATGTGAATGTATTTTTTATTTCAAGTTTTGATGTGCGTCAGGAATAAACATTTAGGGGAGGTTTATCATATTTTTTTTATACTGATCATTTTCTTTTTTTTTTTTTTTTGTTCATGATGATCANNCATATTTTTTGTATACTGATCATTTTTTTTGTTCATGATGATCATTTGTTACGCTTTTTGGGATTTTTTTTTATCACTTTCATTTATTTTATTTATTTTTTTTATAAGAAAAAATGTTTTTTTATAAAAAATTATTATTATTTTTTTTTATTGAATATTTTTAGCGTGAGAATGTTAATTCAATTCAAATTTTTTAAAGTTCTTAGGTGGTCTTTGAATGTCTATTTTTTTATCTTTTTCCTTGATAATTATGTGAGAAGATTTCTAGTTGTAGTGGTTTGTAGTTGTTGTTTTTTTGTTTTAGATTTAATAGAGTAAAAACAAAAATTGCTAAGATGGCTGTTGTACAATGTGGCAACGTACAACGTGGTGTAGAAAAACTTGTGTAAAGTATATGTGAACATATTAATTGATCGTGGCCAGAGAATCTCAAAGTTAAAGAAGGAATCAATATTATTGAAAGAGTTAAACTATAATAAAATTTTTAAGCAAAAAAAAAGAAAAAATTTATAATTAAAAGGCATTAATTTAAAAAAAGTGTTATATTTTAGACAAAAGTACGTAAATACTTTAAAGTATGTACTTATATTCAAAATTCACTGATTTTTGTAAAAATTTTAATTTTTTAATTAAATAATGTCTACAATTTTCTACTGCTTCTAAAGAAAAAACAAAAACTAAATAATTAAAAAAAAAAAATAGAATATTTGGTAAAAATAAAAAAAAAATAATTAACAAAAATTTTTAGTGTTTACAAAAAAAAATCTGTAACAAACTCGGAAAAAAATTTGAGAATTTTTTTTTAAATAAGCAGTAAATAAGCAAAATTTTAGTCAGTATTTAAACTTAAAAATTTAAACAATTTATTTATTTTAATATTTATTTCTTTTATGTTTAAATATCTATTTTGTAACTGAATTCCTTTATTATCAATATTTAAAAAAAGTAACGTCTTAAATTCCACTTGTCTCAAAGGAAATAAAAAACTACTAAAATACTGGAGACATCAAGAAAAAACAAAAAACATTTCATTACACTGGCACCTTTGTGGCCATAAACACTAAATGTTTTCAATATTTAGCCATAAAAACTAACAACCCTCTAAATATTTTAGACTTAAATATAACTTTTTTTATTTTTGTAAACATTTCTTTTAACCGAGTGATGAAATGTAAGATTTTGCCCAGCAGTTGAAGAAAAAAAAACGAAATTTATTTTAGCAGCAATAAATAAATGATACGTGATTTCAATACTTAAATAGTTTAAAAAAAAAGATGAAAAAGAACGAAAAAAAAAATGCAACAACACTGCAGCATCAAAAAACATTATCATGTTTTTTTTTTCAACTACTTTTTTGTTATCATGATAATGATCATGATTATTGGTTTCATTAAAATTTACTATATAGTAAGATTTTTTTCTTGGAGTTTTTTTTTTTATTTTTGTATACCTTCATTATTTTATAATACTTAAAAGCAACAACTATTTAATGTTTGCTGTTGCAAACATTGTCATTTACTAAATATGCTGTTTAGTTTTTTTTTGTCGTTTGTTTACGAACTGCTGTTACTTCAAGAGCTAAAATGTGAAAATGAGCGTAAATAAACTTGATAGTAGAGGCCTTAATATAGAAAGCTACACACTCAGAATAAAAGAAAAAAAAATAAGACGAATAAAAAAATTACAAATTCGAGAGAAAAAAAACACAAACACTATAGAATCAGCTTCTTAAACACTTGAAAAGTAAACATAAAATATGATATTTAAAAGAATTGATTCTTTAAATACAAATTCTACATAAAATTATCTAATTTTCTTTTAGTATAACACATTTATAACAGTTTTTTTTTTTTGTTTTAAGTGTGGCAGCCCTTTAATGGAGATTAACATGTAAACATTGAACAGCTGTTTTTTTTTTTTTGTAAACAAACTTTAGTNNTTTTTTTTTTTTTTTTGTAAACAAACTTTAGTGCGTAAATTAATTGATTTGAAAAGAAGTGTCAGACATTTAAAGATTCTTAAAGGAATTGAAATATTTATTAATTATTCAAGTGAAAATTCAATTCGTTTAGTAATTATACTCTAACTCTAATAAAAGAAAATATATAAGGAATCGGTTTTAATTTCTTTTTGGGGAAGCAACTATTTTAATTTAAAATATTTCTTATCAATTTCATATCTATTTAGTACAAAAAAGTGTTAAAGTTATGATAAAATATAAAAGAAAGTTAAGAAAAGTAAACTTTTAAGCAAATAAATAAAAATTTTAATTTAAGTTTTAAGAAGGATATAAAATGGCAAACTGCTACTTCAAAGGACCTTGTAGAAAATGTAAGTAAATTTTATATTTCAATTTAAAAATGTTCAAATATTATCTTTAAAATAATATTTTGCTAAAGGATTGCATTTGAATGTCAATTGGAAAAATTAAAGTTTTGCCAAATTTTTATCTTAACAAGAAGAATTGAATTAATATTTTTTTTTTTCAGTTATGTATGAAGTTGTAGCTGGTTTTCAATAGGTTTCAGTAGGTTTTATTGTATAAACTTTAAATTAGATGCAATTTTATATAATGATTTGTTTTCATTGACCATTTTGGTTGGAAATATAACAGAAAAATATTTGGAAAATTATACATGTTTTCAAGCTCTTTATTCTTTTAATTTTCTGCTCGATATTAAACTAACATTGACAACAACAAACATCAGTATTTATAATGACATACGACGCCACATGCCTAAGTACCCGCCAACATTTAAAATGATAAAAACAATCTTTTAAAAAAAAAGCACCAACAATAATAACAACAAATACAAAGTACAAAAAACAAATTGTGTAAGAAAACGCACAAAAAAAATGAACAGCAACTCAACATTTTATATGTTTAAACATCAGTATTTGTATGAGAATCTTAAGGCTGGCTAGCTGGGATGTCAGTTTGTCTGTCCGTCCGCCTGTTTATGGCCATGGTGCTGATGACTGCTGACTCTCTGCTCTGCATGTGTAATATTTAATGTGGCAACAGCAAAAAAATAAAAAAGAATTACCACAACGATTGGTCATTTAAAACAATTGATTATTGGCAACCATTCCTCCACCAACGGCAACAATATTAGCAATAAAAAAAGTCCTTTTTTTATTTTTTTGTTGTTCCATGATAAAACTATTTTCTCATATACGCATGTTTATGTCGTTTTTGTAATTTTTCATTTGTTGTTGTGCTGATATTGTTGTTTTTTTTTTATGAGACCTCAAATGATAAATTAAAAAAGAAAATGTTTTTCTTAAATGACCAAATTCTTGTCGATCAAAATTCCTTAAGAACCTGTACAGCAATTGAGAGATGAAAAAAAATAAGTAAAAATATTAGCAGAAAAACTCTTTTTTTCCTGGTAGCTGGTTTGCTAAATTGTATCCTTGTTTATTTGCTAAACAATGGTGCTAATGGCTAGGCTGTCCGTTTTCTGAAAGATGCCTATAGTTTTTTTTTTTTTTTGCTTTTGGGGTGGTACGATAAAAAAAAAAAAATAAAGAAAAAAAGCGAATGGAAAAAAATTTTACAAAAGCGGGACAGTTTTTAAAGAAATGCTTTGGAATGTATAAAGTTTTGAAGGCAAGCATTTTACTCAAATAAAAGGGACGACAAATGATACAAATATTTTTTTAAAGATTTTTATATTAATAAAAAACGAGGTCTTTAAAATTATAAAAAATAAACTTTTTTAGTTTAATAATGAAGAAGATTTAAAAGACAAATTATTGCAGGCTATAAAATGAAAAGAAAAATACTAAATTAGAAACGAAAATATATTTTTCTTAACTTTGTCCATAATAATTTATTGTTTTTTGTTTTTTTTTTTTTTTTTTTTTTTTTTCATTTTTTTTTTTTTTTTTTTTTTTTTTTTTTTTTTTTGTAAGAGAAAACAATCTTGAATATAAAAATATTAACATTTATTGTATTACTCGATACTAGAAATGTTCAACACTTTATAGTCCATTCACACTAAAGATCAACAATAGTTATGTTTTTTAGTGGAAATTGCAATTTGAAATTATTAATTATCAGGATTATTATTAAATTACGTAAAAGTTCAAAGTATTTAAAATGTGTTTCTTATCTTAGAAAATTCTATAATAAAAATATTTGGAAATTTATTAACTTTTTATTGATAATTTTAAATCATTAATATAATTTAGTATTATTTAGCGTTGGTCTGAATTTTTAAAGTAATTTTAAATATTTATTTCATAAATTGATTGTTTGTTCACATTGCCACCATTTAGAAAATTTGGCTGAATTTAATTCATTTATTAATTATTTATTTCTATTTTTAAATTGTTATTAAATATAAACTGAAGTTGCTCATACAAATGGTCATAATGAGATTTAACAATTTTATCCTAAATTTAACTTTAAAAATTTCACAATTTCAAAGAAATTGTTTTTATCTTTCCTAGAAAGTACATTTTTATTATAGAGAATAAAATTGGTTAATTTAATTTCGTTTAAAAAAACATTCGAAATTAATTATATTAAGAAAAAACATGGATAAATAATAAGACGTTTACACCATTGCCTAAGTATGTGACTTGTATTCCATCTTATTTCGATTTTAGTTAAATTATATTATGTTCCTATAATTACAAAAATTTAACTCATAAAACATATTTACTCAAACCAATTGTGAGCTAAAAAAAATCTTATAAGAATGTGTTCCTTCTTAGAAACATACACATACACAACTACCAATAAAAAAATGTGTATCATTTCCCTCAGGGTAGTTTTTTTTTGCAATTTTTCAGGGGTAGACTCTAATGTTTCTCTATATGTTTGTTACAGCCTATGATCTTCAATTCTTTTTTTCTTTTTATTATTCAATATAAAGCAACTAGTTTTGTATTGTTTTGATTTCAAGAGTTATGCGATTGGTTAAATTTCTAACGTTCTTTCTTTAAACTGGAATTTAAGGGTAAGTTTTTTTTTTAAGGAACTAAACTTATACCCTAAAGTTCTTTTTTAACAAATTATAATAATTTTTGTTTAAATAAACAATAACTGCAATAACTAAAGTTTAAGAAAAAAGAGTAACGGCTATTAATTTTTAAAGAAATTTAAACGACCTTGAAATCTTTATAAAAAAAGGAAGCCATGTTTATTATAAAGTCATGGGTGGTAGTTGAATTAAATTAAAATATTTTTTTTAAAACAAACTTATTGAAATACTCAAAATTTCAATAAAGAACGAGAGCAAGTCTTAATAAATGTTTAATGATCGTAAAAAAATCAAAATCAAATTTTCCCTAGCGACTAAAAGCCGACGGCAATTTTAAAAAAGTAAAATTTAATATTAGTTAAATAAATTAAAAAATCAAGAAATAAAAAAAATGTATATAAATGTACTATAATATTTAACTAAAACAAATAAAAATAATTACTTGACCTTTGACATTTATATTATTATTTGAATTATATCTTTTTACATAAGACATTTATCAAAATAATTGGAAACAAATATAAAGAAAATTACAAGAAAGAAAAATAATTGGTACTTCACCTTTCACCTTTGTATTATTTATTATTTCAATTGAAATTTTTAAGGATATAATTATACGATTGAGAAAATTATGAAATAAATATGAATTGAGTGTTAAGAAAATATAAGAATATATCCCTTGACCTATGACCTTTACGATATTAATAATTAATGAAGACTTTGTATTTTTTAAGTTAAATTTCATCCTTTATAATGTTGCAAAGTATTAACAAAAAAGCTCAAGGAAATTATAAAATAAATATAAAAATAATGTTAAGATAACTTGACCTTTGATCTTTATGTTATTATTTATTAAATACAAATTTTCTATAAACGATTGTTTTCATATTTTTTTATAATATTTATACAATTAAAAAAAAAAGAAAAATAAAAAAATCTTTCAGAAATAATATAAGGGTTAAGAATTTTAATTTTGTTTAACTTTGAACCATTCAAATGAGTAATTTAAATAACATTGACCCTTTAAGTCTATGAATTTATTAAATTATGAAAACAAGTTTCAATGATGAAATTAAAAATAATAAAATTCCTCAGCAAAATATTTAATAATAAATATTTGATATTTTTTATTTTAATATAAATTTTGATTAGAATAACTCGTATATGCCTAGTTTTTCTTTTAAATTCTCAATCTTAAATATTTCTGAACTTTGACCTTTAAAACTACAAAATAAAGAGTGCTAGATGTTGTTAAAAAATCCTTACAAATATTCTAAATATTATTATTATTTAAAATTTTCCCTTTACTTTAAATCATGTATAAAAATGTTTTTAAAAATGAATTTGTACTTACTTGTTCCATTGGCATTACGTCCAAATATTTTACCCGGTGGACTTAAAATTGGACTTGATGATGCCGACGGTGCTGCAGATAATGAACGTTGACCTTCTGATAAACCACTGGCTAATGAAAGATTATTACTGTCATCATGTTTATGACATGTATCCAGGGGTAAAATCTGCAATAAAGGAGTATGATGTGGTTGATGATGATGTTGTGGTTGTTGCTGCTGTTGCTGATGTGAAGCAACTAAAACCGCGGCGGCAGATGTCACAGAAGAAGGTAAATTTCCTGTAGCGGTCAAATTGCTAGTACTACTTATCGAAGCTGGCGAAGCATTGACAGTAGAACATGCCGTTGTTGTTTGTAAGGAAGAGGCAGCGGTTGTTGAAAGTGTTAGAGAGGATGTTAAAGATGTGGTTGAAATGGACGAAGACGAAGATGTTGTTGAGGAATTTGTATTAGAGGCGGATGTAGTAGCTGTTGTTAAATTTTGAGAATTTCCGGTAGAAGATTCCATGTTTCTTATATATTTTTTTTTTTATTAAAAAAATAACAATTTAAAAACTAACAAACACACAACTAACAAAATAACTAAATTGACACCATGCAAAAGAAAAAAAAACAGACTACTAAACAAAAACCACTAAAACAACTAAAACAATATTTTCTAAAATTATTTATTATTATTTTTTTTTTCTTTTTATTAAAAAAATGCGTAAATTTTTCAAACACGTTTATATATTTTTTTATATTCTATAACAGTTCACGTTTGAGAATTTTTTTTCTTTTCGATAAATATAATTTTCGTTTCAAAACTTCTAACACGCTAAGCGTAAATTCGTTTGTATAAAAAATATTCTTCGATGTTGTCTTGTTGAGACCAGACAATGTTCTGTTGAGTCGTAGTTAAGGTGGACACTATCGTAACCCTTGCACGACGCTTAAAATAAAAGTGTAAGGAATAAATTCAACATACACTCACACACACACAACAGAAATAAAAAAGAACCACCAAATACAGGCAAAATCAAAGGAAGGAAGCAAAAAAAGAATCTTGTAGATCTTCTTTTTTTCTGTGCAAAGTTATACATGTTGTTGTCATCTCTTAAGGGAAGAATTAGAGTAAATCTTTAAGTTTCATGACACACACTCTGGCTTGAAAGATCACACACACTCATGCAATAATATAAACAAAAAGTTCTTTAAAATTGAAAGGGTTAAAGAAATGTTTACACTCACCTTACCATAAAAAAGGGTGATTTTTTTTACTTAAGTATAACAAATAAAACTACTTTCTAATTGGATTTTTTGAGACAAAAAACTTCCTCTCTCTCTTTAAATATCTTACTCAAATATATTTCAAATATTTTTATAAAAAAAGGAAAATCTCTTTCTCTCTCTGTGTCTTTTTTTATATATGCTCTTTGCAATGAACTCCGCCTTTAGTTCGTTTATTTATCAGTTACGAGTTTTCGGTTTTCTATTGTTATGATTTTTGTTATCCTTATTTGTTGAGTAACAGGATTTTATTTTTCTCTTATTTGTTGTTGTTTAAAATTTGCATAACAATAACAGTGTTTTTTTTTTATTGTTTGTTAGTATTGGGTGCTGATTATATAACTATCTTATATACCATATTTTTTATGATTTTTTTTTTCTTAAATTTGAAGATATCAATTTGTTTAGAATTTTTTTCTATTTATATTTTCTTTTATTTGGTATATTTTTTTACATGTATATAGTTTTTGTTTAAAGAAATCTTAAGTTTCAGGAAGCTGTTGTTAGATTTTGGCGCATTTTTATATGATTTATAGAAAAATAACGGATTTCTAATCTTTTTTGTCTATATAGTTTTTTTTTTTATTTTAAGTAGCATTTTAACGGAAAATTTTTGTTAGATTAGGCTTCTCAATGAAAATGACAGGCCATTGTGCTTTTTTAACAAAATCATTGTTCAAATGGAATAAAATAATAATTTCTTGTATTAATAACTCGTCACCAAACTTTTATTTTATTTTTTCGAATACGGATGTTAATCTTTTGAACTCATAAATATGATACAGATGCAGTATTTTTTTTATATATTTTGAAAAAATATATAAAACGAAATCGATCGGTTTTCTTATGTTTTTTGTTTTTGTTTTTTTTTTGCTATATTTGTTTGGGAGATTTTAATATTTTCGTTTAAAAATCGTTATTTACCGCAATGAAAATTAGTTTTAAATTGAAAAAGCATTATTTTGATTCACCGTCGAACGAGCTGAAGCTCCAGAAACTTGAAAACCACTTTTAAGCATATCTCCGCAATTTATAAACCGATCTTGGGTATAGAAATTGGAAATTTTGAGCCAATTCTGAAATAAAGTAATAAAAAATTGCATATTTGGTATATAAAACTTCGTTTTAGTAATGACACGTTGTTGCGGATGTATGTAGTTACATTTCAATGATAACATCATACCGTCTGCATTACAAGAAGTAGATTAATAACTTTTAAGATTTTCATTTTTCCATAATTCATAATTCAATAATGATTTCTGTAATATTATGAAATTAAGGAGTTTTAAAGTTCTTGCAATGACCTCTACGTAATGACTTTTTGAAATGCATATCTGTAAGAATATGAAGTAAGTAGTTTAGTCTAATGACCTCGTCGTGTTAAAATAATGAGTTAATCATCTAAAGTGTAAGTAGAAATTTCGAGAAAGTACACAAATCTTTTTTTTTTTTTGTTTTGCTTGGAAAAATTTATACGACTAAAACGCAAAACAAGTTCGCTATGGAACTGAATATGAGTTTTAAAAATGATTTTAATATTTTTTCACATTCAACTCATAAATACTCATCGTTTAAAGTATTTTCCAACGAAATTCCGAAATTCGAATGAATAATGTGGCAAATTTAGCCTCAAGGGATTAATGTCATATGAAATAAATAAATGAAATGAAAATATTTAAAAAAGTTATTTTAAACAGTGGAACATTTTATCCCAAAAAAATTTTATTGCACATTTTTGCAAACGTAATGATTTTTTTTATATTAGAGGTAGAAAAAAATTTAAAGGGAAGAAAATTTTCAAAAATGCATTCTAAAATTGCATTTGCATTATGAATGCATTTTTGATATAAATTACTACATTTATAGTGGACATATTCATCTTATATATGCAATTTAAATCATTAAAATTCGTTAAAAAATTTTTGATATATATTTCGATTATAATACAAATGTACAAATCTCAATTTATCGCGAGAAATAGAGTCAATTGATCCGTATTGACTGAGAAACCCCGTACCATTGAATTAGTGTAATTAATATAATATAATTAATATAATACCTATATAGTTTTTATATAATAATAAAATAGTACTTACTGTTATAGATTTCCGGGGCATTTATTGATTTCAACTGATACAACATTTACTATAACATCACTAAAATATTCATACTAAGCTAAATATAAATAACAAAACTATTCGACATAAAAAGTGAAAATTTAATTTTTTCTGCGAATTTTTAAGAAAAAAAGGTGGTCAAATTCAATAAAACATAAATTAATTCAAATAAAAATTAATTTAGGGAGCCATTTACATAATGACTTTGAAATTGAGGACAAAAATAAGTATTCGATATCATACTTAATGCTTCGAAAAATCATTGAAATAAAATTTTTTATTAATACATAGCATTTTATTTTCACTTTATAACCACTTTTAAGCAATTTGATATATGTTTTATAAGGATTTTGTTACATATTCATGATCAATTTTGTTTCACTGCCTTTACAATATCAATTTAACACTGTGTTCCTACAATATTAACACTACAGGAGGTGCCCGAAACGTGAATGGGTCTAAGAGGTGTCGTTTGATCGAGGCACACTCAAAGCGTAAATTCAGTGTTAAAGTATCGCGTTATTGGAAAACGTTTTTAAATAACATTGAAAAAATATTAATTTTCAAAAATTTTGTAACATTTTTGTATCGATCTAAAATTTTCGCGTATTTTGCATTATGCATGAATTAGATTTAAATTTTAGATTTAAATATGATTTACTACCGAAAACATAATTTTTCAATTAATGAAGCTACACTGAACCAAAAAGGTACATAAATCCAATGAAAAAGTTAATTGCTACAATGAATTTGTGCACTAATTTTGACCATATGTACAGGTTCATTAAAACAATGTTTTGCCAAACATTAAATTTAAAATTTAATGTAAAAGTTCATTCATAAAATTTTAAATCAATCAACGCGTTCATTAAATACAATAAATAATTCCAATGAACAGTACATTGATTTCAATGAACATATGTTTTGTCCCAATGAAAACGTACATTGAAAATAATTGCATTGTATTTTGGGTTTTTATTTTATATTAAATTAAATGATTTAATTTTACTATATTGACTCAACATAATCAATGATAATCAATATAGATGCCATAAATATAGAACAAGCCTATCATGATGATCACCAGTTGTAGTCTTGATCAGTCTGTAATATAATTTTGTTAAAAATAAAGTCAAAATAATTTTATATATTTATGAATACTTACAAATATTATACTCATGGATTTTTTAATTCTCGATATTTTTCGAAACTCTCTGCGAGGTGCCCTACGTCTAATTTTGTTTTATATATACAAATATAAGTTAAATATATAATTTTAATTAAAAACTGTTTAAAACCATTAACTTTATTGTACTAACATGTTAAGAAGGAAAATCTTCAAATTCAGTTTTGAAGAAAGTATTTATTTTAAGGTTATTTAATGAAATATTTCATTGATTCAATAATTTTGTTCATTGTGTAATGCTTCTTCTTAATAATTTTTTATAAATTTTTATATCAAACCGCCATAACCTTGATGACGTTCGGTAAAAGTTATTCACGCGAATAGATCGGTGTTCCTCTAGTGCCAAGAAATATTGGTACTAAATATTTTCGAAATCTTTTGAACATCAAAAGTAAAGGAGTTTGAAGAATTTCCCATAAAAATTTAATTAAAAATAAATCTTCGAAAATAAACTAATTCCTTTCCGTCTTAATGTCATCGTGCAGAGAAAACTTATTTTTCTTTAAATATTTATTTAATTATGATATTAAAATGACTTATAAATATATACAAAATAAATATATATATAGTTAAACATTTTACGTTTAGGTGTACAATATTTCTATAAAACTTGTTCTACTAAATTAATTTTATAATTTTTGTCTTCATAAGCAAAAACTTAATTTTCTTGTTTAATAAAAAGAAAAATCTTAATATTAAATACATATATCGATTAGATAAATTTAATAATAATTAAATGTCTTAAAAATGATATTAAAATTAAAAATACTAAAATATAAAAATAACAGTCATATAATATTAAATTAAAAAGAAAAAAATTAAAGAAAACATTAAAAAATATATTAAATTATATATTTTTATGTTTACAGAAGAAATCAAATTTAATTTATGTGAAATAATTGCTAAATAACTTAAAACACATTTCAAGGGAATTTAAATGATAATTCCTTTGGAATTTCTTTAAGAAGTATGAAGAGTATAAAATAAATATAAGGAAATTACCTTTTTAGAGTATAATAATTTCATTTTCATTTTAATTTTACATTTTACTTTATTTTATTTAAACTAATTCGTTGTTATTGTTGCTGGAGTTCTTATACAAACGAATCAATAACTTATGAAATAAATATTCATTATTTAGAATTTACTATTTTAGACTCGAAGACAACTATAAATTATTGACACTGATAATTTGATTAATCCAACCGATAAATGAAGAAACTTTAACGTAAACACCGGGTACATCAACACGACCACAGCCAAAGCCCCATGATACTAGACCGGCCAATTCATAGAAACCATCATCTTGACATACTAGAGGACCGCCACCATCTCCCTGACAAGCATCGTTGCCCTCCTCGCCACCAGCACAGAAACTAGAAGCGGGTAAAATGAAGATTTTCTCTGTTACAGCATTTACCTTACGTATGCACTCAGTATCGCTGACAATCGGAATTTCAGCCTCACGGACACGTAAGGGAATGGGACCAGCTAGAGAGAAACATAAATATATTAATAAAGGGAAACTTAAGTTAAAATATTTTTGAAAATTACCTTCTCCCATGTAACCATAACCTGTTACAGTACAACGTTTACCAGCTGCATGGTTAACACCTCGGGCAGGCAAACAGACCTATTGTAATGTTTTCATAGTTATTGTAATTGTTATCTTGTTATTTATTTTAATGTTGCTTACCAAACATACACCATCCCTTAATTCAGCTTGACCATGTAATTTTAACAGAGCAATATCATTGTCCAAAGTCTGACTATTGTGATTGTGATGTATATATGTGGTGGCCACTCTTAGTGTCTGGGCTCCTGGACTTCCATATTTTCTAGTCAAATCATAATCACCTACACGCACATAGATGGCATCACCAGAACGAACAATACTGAAAAAAGAATATTTATGAAAATTTTCATCTGAACCAGAATTAAACTCGAACTGAACAAAAAACTTGCCCTATTTAATAGATTGCCCTTTTATATTTCATAAATTATTAGAACCGAAATAAGTTAAATATATATATATATATATATATATATATATANNGGAACCGAAATAAGTTAAAAAATATATATATATATAACTCTGAATCACTTACTTCGTTACACAATGAGCCGCCGTCAACACCCACTGGGTACCAATCAAGGCGGCACCACACAAATATTGATTCATTGAATTAATCAAAGCCACTTGCCAACACCATTCGCCATTATCACCATCTTCACCACCCACAACACGAGCACGTCTTCTGCTAGTCACATTGAATGAATCATAATATGATTTAGCCAAGACCACAGTGGAAGGAGCATCATCCTGGTATGATCTAACTTGATTGAAATTAGTAGCATCATTTTGTATTAAATCACCCAATTTGTCGTTGTGTATTTGTATGGGTACAATGTCAGATCCTAGAATTAAACGTTCCGAGGATTTTTGAACACCCACAGGAATGCCATAAGATTCACTTAGTTGTCGTGATTGGCGGTGAACGCCATATTTGGCACGTACATAGGAGACCAAAGAAAGGGCAGGAGTAGTAAGAGAGCGACCGGAACGTAAGGTGCCCTTGACACCGCATACGTATTTGGAATAGACATGAGGCCGGGCAGTAGTTGTAGTCGAGGTAGTTGTGGTGGGAGGTGTGGTTGTGGGAGGAGGCAAATGTTGGGGTTGTAGTTGAGGAGGTGGTGGTGGTGGTAGACCTTGTTGGTGGGGTACTGCAAAGAAAAAAAATATTTAATTTTGAATTCATATCATCAACAAGAGAAAGACTCACCAATTCCTGGTCCATAAATAGAATAATCATAATTAGGCTGCTGCTGTTGAGGCACTTGCATCGGCGGTGGTGGTGGAGGATAATGATGATGCATTTGTGGAGGTTGCGTGGGCATATAAGCCTGAGGTGGTGGTGGTGGATAAGCCGATTGTGGTGGATATTGTTGTACACCCAATTGTGGTGGCGGTGGTGGAGGAGGAGGATAATGAGCATAAGATGTATCATTACGTGTTTGGAATTGTTGTTTTTCCAAAATCTTACTCTTGGGAGCACAGCAAGTTTGACCCGAACGTTTGCATTTGAATAAATCAGTCATTTCAGCATTTTTGAAACAAGTGAAACTTAACAAACTAACTATACAAGAACCGGGACATTCTTCTCGGGGATCGGGAGCTGGTGTATTAGCTATAACATAGGGAGCTTGTGTGGGTGGTGGCGGTGGTGAGGAAGGAGGTTGTCTATTCTGTGGTGGAGGTTTTGGTGAACCTGATCTAGAATTATCACAACAAACTGATCCTTTAGCACAGGTGGTGGGTGAGGAAATCAGCACCGAAGGTCTTTCACAGAAAGCAGCCATAATATTGAGTAAACAAAAACCAGGACATCTAGGAATTTTAGGAGGAGCTTGGGGAGCGGGTTGTTGAGCAGGACCATTACCACCACTTAATGTATTTTCAGCAAAAGATAAAATTTGTGAGAACAAATCATTACCGCCACCTCCTCCTCCTCCTTGTGAGGCAGAAGAGGGTGGTGGTGGAGGAGGTTGTTTTTGGGCTGGTTTTTGCGATGGTTTATTATGATGTTTGGTAGGTGCTTTCGTAGGTGTATGTTTATTAGCCGGCGAGGTAGCTGACTGTTGAGGTTGACCCGTTATACAACAACTTCCCTCATTAGGACAAAATGCTTCGGAATCTATATCATCACAGAATATAGCCAAAATACCATTCATACATTCTCCCTCACATTCTTTCAGTACTTGACCATTCGAATTTTCATTATTATCATTATCGTTCTTATTATTTTCATCTTCATCTTGTTGATCTTCACTATCATCCTCCTCTTCTTCAATGGGTTCAGGAGTAGTAGTGGTCGTATGAGCTGTGGGAGTCTTTTTATGTTTCACTGGTTTATTTTGATTAGAACTACTGCTGATAATCTTAGTACGTGCCGGTTCAGGAGTAGTAGAAGTTGTTGTTGTAGAACTGGTACTAGTGGATGAAGTTTTAGTGCCACTAGCGGTCTTTGTAGATGAAACAGTTTTAGTCTTATTATGTTGACTATTCAAATTGGCCATGTGTTCTGCCGCGAAACAAAAGAAATTAGTTTTATTAATCTATTTACGTATTTTATAGAAACTTACTTGCCGGTATGTAAATGTCTTTAGGCAATTTAGTATTAGAATAATCATCTAAGGAGACACAACATTTAGTACCTTCCTTACACAAACCATCACTGGTCAAATATGCTTCACAGTATTCAGCGATTCTATCAGCCACACAAACACCTTTGCAATTTTCATCTACATATAAAGAAATATAAAAATCATGAAAATAGAAAAACAAACATCCCACGTAGCCCAACGTGTTAAATGTGTTAAAAGTGGTGTTTAATATAACTTTTCGAATAAAAACAAAAGACCTTTAAGACAAAAATTAAAAATGGTACCATTAACTTCGTTTACTTAAGTGTACTCTTCATAAAGAAATTTGTTTAGTTTTTGGAATATTATCCTAAACTATACTAATTTTCAAATTTCATGAAATGCAACTTCAAACATTACAAGGCATTTGGCCTGAAATGTTTCTGAAAAATAAAAATAAAATCTTACTCATACATATTAATAAAAATAGACATACAACATAATCACTAAAGTGCTGATTGTTATACTAAGTAGAAGAGAAAGACATTACTATTCTGCTGAAAAAAAATCAATGAAATACATATTAAAATATTTTTACCTACAAATAAATAAAGAAAAAAAACGTGATCATTTAAATCTCCCTGAATTAAACGCCACTTTCGACCCCGTCTACCTTTTACAATCCCTAACAAAATCCCCCCTCAACTTACTTATCTTATCATCAGCATCTTTTTGTTTTTCTGCCTTTTTCGAGGCTGCCGTTGTAGTTGTTGTGGTTGTTGGTTTCTTAGTCGTAGTTTTTGTTGTGGTCTTAGTTGTAGTACTCGGTTTCTTTTGTGTTGTTTTCGGTTTGGGTGTTGTAGTTGTTGTAGTTTTAGGTTTAGGCTTTACCGAAGTAGTTGTAGGTTTTCTAGTCGATGTAGTAGTCGTTGTAGTAGTTGTCGTAGTAGTTGTAGTAGTATGATGTGATGTAACATTTTTAGTTGGAGCACTTTCTATACAACATTTCATGCTTGCCGATGGACAGGGTATATCTTCTAATACTTCATAACATATTAGTGTAGCTAAAGTGTGTACACATACTCCAGGACAATCTTTAGAATCAGCAGTACTTGTGATAGTATCCAAAAGACCTGATAAAAAACTGCCCGCTAAAGATTCATCTTGTGCTAATATCAATTGGGGTGTAAATAAACTTAATATCGTTAGTCCTAAGACTAATTTCGGTATTTTATGTTTATTCATAATTTAATTTAGTTGTGTTTATTACAGTTATTATTATTTTTTTTATATATAGAGGTTTTATTTATCAGATTCACGTTCTGTTTTTTTTATTTTTTTCGTTTGTAGACTTTGTTGTTTTAGAAACTTTCCCTTGATGGCATATCTTTTAGTTAGTTTGGGTTTTTAACCTTAAAATATAAAAAGAGTAAATAAATAAATTAAATCATTTTTTTTTCTTCTGCTTATGTGTATAAGTAAAAGTATTTAATTTTTTTTTTTTTATAATTAGCACTTGCGGATTGTTTTTTGATATATATTTTTTAACGTCATTTGATTTTTATATTAAACTTATTTTTATTTTTATAGCATTACACATTTAATGTTAATATGTGTCTGTTTGTGTGTTTGTTATTCGGAATTTGTGCGTGGTGTTTTATTATAAATTTTATTTGCATAAATCGTTCATGTTAAATGATTCAATTTTATTTAAATTTCACTTTTAAAATAAGTATGTTTGTATTTCCGGTAGTTTTTATTATTATTTTTTTTTTAATACTTTGGTGTTTAGTTGTAATAAAATATAAAATTTATTTGTAAATATTACAAACCTTTGGCATTGATTAAAATTGGCTAGAGTTAATAGAAGAGACTATTCGATAGCACTTCCCTTGAGAATTAATGAATTTTTTTGTTTTTAAAAGTTAAGTTTTTCGCGGCGGAATTTATTGGCCCCCAGTCTAAAGTGACTTTAAAGTTAGGATGTCAATCACTTAAAATATAATTGTGTTTGAGAGTGAAAAAAATGCACTTAAAGAAAAGATGAGTTTAACAAATATAAAACGTCCGTTATACATGGTCCTTTATGCCTCAATAAAACTTTAATTTTTTTTGTGCACTTTCACTTTCCTTACACTTAAATATATTGAAATTGAAGTAAAAAGTCCAATTATCATTCGCCCAACTTTAATCTTTGCACTCTTAACAATGATTAAATGGGAGAGCATGTGAACCCAGTCATAATTTTACACTTTACAATTTTACAGTTTTTTAAACAGTTCTATGAAGTAATGTAAAAGTCATACAGAATTAGTTCTTATGCACTAGTTCTCTCATACATTTCTTAAAACATATCTAGAATAACAATAAGAATCTATTTCATTAGTATTGGTTGCGATACGATTAGTTAAGAAATTTTTATTAAAGAATCTGAAGTGGTTTTCAGTGCACTAGTTTTAAAACTAACAATTTTAGAACATGTTCTTATTTTCATGGCTCTTTTCAAAATATACATTTGGCTTTTTCAATTTTTTTTTTATGGTATACAAAAACTAAATTAATTTATTATTAAGTATAAGTTTTTTGAACTGAATAAAGTTTATTTTAGTCTTTTCCTTTTTCTTCTTTAACAGTTTCTTTGGTAGTTTCATCAATTTTTTAATTTCTTTATCAAACAATCTCAGTTTGAATAAAAATTGTCAATTAAAACATTTTTCAAAATAATATTATTTTCAGAATTAATACTTTCTAAAAAATTAGTACTTTTGTTTAAACATTATTCGTAACAGTCAGTGTTTTCATAAAATTTTTTGTTCGAGAAATATTATTTATTTATTTACTATTTTTTTTGCAAATATAATTTTTTTATTTATTTAATATTGATAGTATTTTTAAAAGTTTATTTATTATTATCATTTTCTTTTTTCAAAACTGTGCTCAAAACTTTTTTATTATATTTAAAAGTTCTTTCTTCAAAATTAGTACTTTTTGTTAAACAGATTTCTATTTGGACTGATTTTAAACCGATCAGCGGTAATGCTTTAACGAATTTTATCAATGATTAACACAAAATCATTGCAAAAGAAAAATAATAATAATAATAATAATAATAATAATAATAATTCATATAATTTCTAATTTAAATAATTTCGCGGAACATTTAAAATGTTACTTTATCCAATAATGTTCTAAAACTTTTTACATTAATTTACTTAAAAGTAAATAATAGACTAATAATAATATAATAATAATAAAATAATATTTTTTTAATGGAAAGTTCAAAAATTAAAAAAAAAAAAACAAGAAGTTTAATAAGAAAGTTGACATTTACTTGTATTTTTTTCAGTAAAGATCTTTAATTGCAACAAAAAAATCTAAAAATAAAAAAAGTAATTGAAACAAATTTCTAACTTAAAAGCAAAAAAAAAAAACAGCATAAAACAATTTGTAAAACAAAAAATAACAGATAAAGTAACTAAAAAAAGATATTACTATAAAGATAACAAATTACGGGTAAGACCATCAGTTAGTATTTTTTATTACTTTCGCTTTAATGTTTAAAATAAATAAGAAAAAAAAATCAAGACAAAATATCAGCTATTAAACAACAAAAATTCACATTAAACACAAAATATCTTCTTAAATAGAAAAAATGTTAACGAAATTCTTGTAAAATCACAAGTTGTCCCAGAGAAAAAGAAAATAACAAAAATGTGTGACATATTTTAACCCAAATCCATTCATTAACAAGTTTAAATTTCAATTTGAATTTTTATTTTAAGCCATAAAACATGTTCAACATAAATTGAAAATAAGAATGAGTGCGTATTTCTGGTAACGTTGGGATTATGTGTATGTGTGTGATTGCGTGAGTATTTGTTTAAGCCAAAACAAATCAAAGATTTTTATTTATTCTAAACACACTCTGGCTCATGTGCAAACGGTAGTTTTACTTATAGTTTTTTTTTTTTTTTATGGAGTAGACAAACACTAAAATATCTTCAGTTGTTTCTTTTTTAAGATATGTGTGTCGGTCTTTATGTACTTGTTATACAAAATTGTATTAGAATATGTTATTGCTGTTTTTTTTTTTTTCTTTTAGTTTTTCCAAAATATTACAAAAATGTTAAAGAAATGTTATTCGGTTCTCTTGCAACTTTCATTTCTCCATTAAGAACATAAAAACAAACGTGTGATTTGTTCACTAATATTAAATCTATTAAAATGACACTAATCATAAATAAGTAAAAAACAGTGATTTTAAAGAATTAATTCTTTTTTCAAGAAAACTATTTTGTCATTTTCATAAATTATAAAACATAACCTATTTGTTCTTTTAAATAAAAATAGTTTTTATAGAAAAATAAAGTTATAATTAGGGTGGAAAATATTTCCAGCATTTTTGACAAATGTTTTATATATATATTTTTTTTATAAAACGTCAATAAATTCTTCCAATACATCTAAGTTCTGATAAAAAAAATCACAATCGTATTAATAATAATGAAATAAAAATATTCAATATTTGTTGTTACTTTATTCAGATAAATATTAATGAAGGTCAATAATAAATCTAATTTTTAATGGTCTATGCATTTAAAAAATAATAATTAAGTACTAATTTTCAAAAAATAATAATAATAATTTAAAAATACATATAAAACTGCTTACGAAATTCTGTAAAAAGAGAAAAAACTATTAACCAAAAAAGTGTTATTCTTAGAAAAATACTATTTTCCAAAAAACAACTAAACCAAAGAATATATAATAATGAGAATATAAATAAAAATATAAATTAAAAAAGCAAATTAAAAATGCCATACATTTAAAAAAAACTACAACCTAAACAACAACCAGATAAATCTTTTTTGAAAAATATTATTTTATAGAAAATATATTTATAAAAATTAAATAATTTCAAAAAATTAAAATAAAAATATATATTTTCACAATTAGTTCTAAAATAATAGCAAGAATTTTTAAAATAATTAAAAAAAACTAAAAGAAATATTTCAATAAGAAATATTTCAATCTATTAAAATGGGAAGGATTAAAAAAAACTTTATTTAATCAAACTTTCAAAAAAGTATATTTTCAAAATTGCCGTGTGTGAACCCTGTGAACTTCAAACATTTGCAGGAAAATAAAAATTAAAAAAGTTTGTAGAAAAAAATTTTATTATGTATTATATAGAAATGAAATTTTTACAGCAAAATTTAGTGGAATTGCGATTGGATTTTAAGGGGTTTCGAATTACAAAAGTTTGGTATTATATACAAAATCATTTGAAACAGGATGAACTTCAGTTCCTTATAATATTATTATAATCTGCATGAATGCAGTGTGAATTATATCGTTAAATTATCGCGCTGTATAAATTTAACGATATTATTACTAATATCATTATTTTCCAAAATTATGATATCATTTTCTAAAAGCAACCTATATCATTGTAGAATTATAAATGATATCATTACCGAGATGATATGGTAATGATATCATAACGATATCATTGTTTTTTTGGGAAAAATCTAAGTTTAAAAAATTACAAATTAAAAAATTAAATCAAAGTATACAAAGTAGTCGGACCCACTTTTCCTTACATTTCTCTCTCACATAAGGGTGCCGTCACGGCTGCCAGATTTAACGGTTTATCGTCATTTGACGAGATTTTGTCTCAAAAATTGCAAAATAACGATTTGACGATTTATCGTCTAAAATTGACGATTTCTGCCTATTTTTAAAACATGTCAATTTATAAAATATTTCTTAATTTGTTTTGCAAAATATTAAAAACCAAAACTGAAAAATAAAATATATGTAGCAATTTGTCTACCCTACATAAACATAAGTGGTTGGGACTTTTTTGGACCGCCAACGTATTAACATTGTGAATAATGTATATGCCGCAATTTTAAATATATTTTGATTAAAATTCGGTACGAATAGTTATTTTGGCACAAGGAAAAAACTTATTAATTGTGGTTATGATATCTTAATATGGGAGCTACGATTCATAATAAAGAATCAACCATAGTCTCCATATAAACCCATCTTGCGAAAATCACTCTAAAGTATATAAATCCACTAGGGTATCATAAGGTCGTTTTTGACAGACTATAACTTTTTACCTGTTTTATTTTATTTTAAATATTAATTTATAATTGTATTAATAATAGTATTATGTATATACTTGAGACTTTATATGTCCCATTTTTTTGTGACGATTTTCGAAAACTAAATTAATGTTTTTTGTGTGTGTGAATTGTGAGAGAACTCATACAAACAAGAATACATAGAAATTTTGCTTTCAAATATTTTAATTATTAAGGATTTTTACACTTTTGTTTTGAAAATCCAATTCACACAAAGCAAAAAATATATTTTTTATTGATTTTTGAAAATTTGTTTATAGAATTAAATCGTATAAAAGAGTTTCATTTATTAGTAGTGACATTTTAAAAGAACAACACAATTAAATTAAAAATATGTAACTAATACATACCCTAAAAGTTAGATACTTTGTCACTAACACACTCTTAGAGTTAGGTACTTCTGCTAAAGAGTCGGACTTATTATATATACTTTGGTATAAAGAAGAAAAAAATTAAAAAAAGTACCTACTAAAAAATCACCAATTTAAAGCAGTACATTTTTTAAAGAATTAAATTATCTTAAAAATTAACTAAAAAAATCAATTTATATTTGAATATCTCCTAAGTAACAAAGTTTAAAAAAAATAAAATTGAAAAGAAATGTTATCAATTTCCTTTTTTTAACTACCTTAAAAGAATTGCAATTAAAAAATCGATATCTACACAAAATTCGATAAAATGTCCCAAAAAAATTATGGGACCTCGTCCAGGTCAAGTTTTCTTACCAATCAGAAGGCTAATATCAATAACAACAATGTCATGATTAATTCCTGATCCTTTAAAACATTCATTTTTTAATGCTATTCTTAAAGCATTAAAATTTTCAAAATTTTTAAAAACATATCTCAAAAACCAAAAAGCGATATAACATTTCCAAACTCGGCTGGAAAACGCATTTAAAAGCGTACCAACCAAATTTAGAAAAGAAAATTGTGGTACCTGAAAAACCAAATATTTTTCCTATTCTGCCACTTTGTTTCCATGAGGATCCATGTAGTAGTTAACCAAAAAGAGTTAACCAAAAAGCGAAAGGAAGCAACAAATTTACATTAGGCTCATATCTTTTTTACCAAATTACAACCTGCATCCTCTCTCGCTTACCTGGATGCAGGATTGTAAACGAATGACTTCCTCCTTCTAATTTTTATTTATAATTTAAACAAATTTTGAATGATGCAAATTTTCAACTACGTTGATTAGTTGTGTTCGAGTGTTCAAAGTATTAAGAAGTAAGTTTTTCCTTGAGTTTTTAAGTAGTTTTTTAGTTCTCATTATAATATACAAGAAACGACATGTTTAGTAACGTATTTTGTATTTTATTATTATTATTTTTATTTTTAATTTTCAGTTTGTTTTGAAGAAATTTTGTGTTTTTGCAGATTAAACAATAAAAATAAATTTAGTTGATGAACAGATTTAAAAAAGTGTCTGATTTTTTTATAAAATAAATCAAATAAATAATAATAATAATGATAATAATAATTTCTATAAAAGATTCACATAAAAGAAGCATGATATCATCACATCTATGATGCCTTAAAATGCGCATAATAAAGGCATGTATGAAGCAGCAAAGAGCCCTACCAAGTGGGACATCACGAACAAAAATCATGCCTTCTTGAAGCAGGTTGGTAAGGGAGAGTTATTTTATCTCTCTCTTACAAACCTGCTTCTGGGTATATAGCAATTTTTGCTGGGTTATAACTGTGATCTGCATCTTGAGTACTTTTTGAAATAAATAAAAAAGGATAAAAATCAATAATCAATATGATATATTACCCAAAGTTTTAATAATAAAAAAGTTAAGAAATATTTTTAAAAATGTAGCAATGATATTCGTGATCCATTTTATAAAAAAAAACTTATAATTTGAATTACTATGTTAAATTTCCGTTAGTCTTGTAGGTAATCCAAATGGCAGTGCTTTTAATTATATTGCATAGACTAGATGTTTGATACATATATATACATATATATTTAATATATTTTATTTTGTTTTTAATATTTTAAAAATGAACAGTGTTATTAAATGTTATTAAATTTCAACTGTATCTAGAAGCAAATACTTCCCTAATGAGCAAATAAAAATTATTTATTTATATTATTTTTTTAAAATATTTGCCTAGTTTCACAATACCACAAAGCTTTGAGTTTAAAAGTTCACAATAGAAAATATTAATTTTAAAAGAACTCCAAACTAATCACTAATTTGGAGTTATGGTGTTATAATATTCTTTTTAGAATTCCACAAAAAATCTATAACTTTAAAGCAATAATTATGTTGCAAAACTACAATAAGCTTAAACAATTTTATCCACAGACATTAAATAAAACATATCAAACTCAATAACTATATAAGTTTAATAGATTTGTAAAAAAAAAAGAAATTTAATATGCAAAACCTAATCATAATATGCTTAAACATAATCAATAATTATATTATATTTTATATAAATTTTTATTTAATTTTATAACACCCATTGCGCAATAAAATGTGTTTTTAATATTTAAAATATATTTTATATAAAACTAAAAATTTCCAACCTTTCACAAATGCACTTTTAATAGATAAACAAAATGAATTTAAAATAAAATTAAATATTAAAAAAATAAAACGACATGTGCATTAAATGCCGGCCAAACTTTACATAGACAGACATAGAAAATAGTAAGTAAATAAAAAATATTTACCACATTTGGTAGTATACAGTTTAAGTTTATTTATTTGTACATTTCCGTTCCACAAGCTAAAAAAAAAAAAATGTTTAAAGTGAAAGTCTTTCTTCCCTTTGCCAATAAGTTATTAAAGCAATATGTAAAAATTATTAAAAAAAAAACAGATTTAAAAAAACTTTAATGTCCACACCCTGTATATGAAATTGTTTTTAGGCTGATATATTGAAAAAGAACGTTTAAAAGAAATATAAAAGAAAGAAAAAAGTAAATATTACGGTAAAGTGCAAAACCTGTCTATAGTGTAAACTAGGTCAGTGTGATCATGTAATTTATAACAACAATGATCATTGTTATCGATGATCATCATGTTTAATCATCATGTTTAATAGTAGTATTAGCATCTTAACAATAACGGTAGAACTCTTTTGTAGCCATTCATTTGTTATTCATTAAGAAAAACTTGATTTTATAAAAGTTTTTATTTATTTTTTTTTTCATGCGTTTGTTTTGAAAGATTTATTTATACAAAAGTAAAACATTTAAGTGACATAACAAGATGCACGTTTTTATTAAGATACTTTTTCTCAAAATCTCATGGAATGACAAAAAAA
Source organism: Phormia regina (assembly GCA_001735545.1). NCBI lineage: Eukaryota > Metazoa > Arthropoda > Insecta > Diptera > Calliphoridae > Phormia > Phormia regina. Next base: position 29,275 of record MINK01171952.1, read on the forward strand.
AATAAAAATAACAATAGAAATAAATAAAAAAAAAAAAAAAGAATAACGAAAAATTTGATTAATTTTAAGAAAAAAAATATTATCTTGATCAATAATTTATTGTCGTAGTTTAATTTGGTGAAATATTTAAATATTTAAGAAAAAGAATCAAATCAAATCAAAAATAAAATTAATTTGAAAATAAGGATATTTACAAAAAAAAAAAAAAATATATTAAATTAAAAAATAGTCATTAAACACAAATTATGAATATAATCTTAAATTTTTTATTCACAAATAAAAATGTATTAAGTTTTCGTTAACACATATGATATGTAGGCAGACATAAGAAGACATTTTAATTTTAATTTCCTTAAAAATTTCAAATTTTTTATTTCTATTTTTTATTGACAAGAAAAGTCAAAATTTGTAAATATTAGGCATGTTTTGTGACTATCTTAACAGAATATGAAGTTATGATCGAGTCACAATTATAGTCGCAACTTTTAGACATAAAAATTTGAGACTTTTTCAATACTTTTTCTCCGAATGGACATATAAATGAAAATAAAAAATATGAAAATAAAAAATATGAAAATATACAAAAACTTGTTGTGGGAAAAACAATAAAAGCATACATTTTTGTATCATTTGAGGACTAAGGAGCATTAAAACATATTCATATCACATTCTTATCTACATTTCCTGCACATTTTCATTGGATTTTTCAGTATTGTATGCAAAATATCCATTCTTTTCGAAAAATTTTAAATTTCTTACAAACTATTATTATTATTATTAATAATATTATTATTTATTATTATTATTATTATTATTATTATTATTATTATTATTATTATTATTATTTAATTTTTATTTTCAATTTCCAAGAAAAGTCAGAATTTTTAAATGTTGAGCATGTTTTGTGACCATGTTAACAGAATATGAAGTTATGACCCAGTCGCAATAATAATTAAAAATTCAAAAACATATAAGCATGAAAAACATATTCATGTTTCGACAAGTCGACAATTTTATTTTTAAATAAAATATCTAAAGAAATAATAAAAAATATCTAATAAAATTTTCCAAATGACATAGATTAACATAATTGTGGCCAAATTGCTGAAAAATCAAATAAATTCCAATTTAAAACAATAAAAAAGCCAATCATTAAACAAAAGACTCAAGACACAAACTTGAACAGCCATAACTATGAAACTATGAAAACTATACATTAATTTTCATAAATACAACATAACACTAACAAAATTCATACTTATATATACTCTACCCATCATAATCATAATTATTATTAATAACAATAATTCTAGAGAAATTTTTTCCCTCAATACAAAAACGTTTCATTCATAAAACATTTTTTTATTTTATTTTTTAGCTGTTGTCAATTGAATTGTGCAAAAAACAATTCAACCAAAAATATTAAGTACTCTTCTTTATAAGTAAGTTAACGGTATGACAATAAAGACAAAAAAAAAAAACAAAATTATTTACCCACTCACACATACCATCATTATTGGGAACGCAAATAAAGTCAGTCTAGAAAAAAGTATTTTAGTGGTCAATAAATGACTTTAATATGAAAGACAAAAAGAAAAAAAAAGTTAAAGAAAATCCAGCTTAAAAAAAATAATAAATACAACAACGACAAAAATATTTAAGCGGCACATTAAGTCAAACTAAAAAGTATGTCAGCTGCATAAAAAAAAAAAAATAATAATAATAAATAAAAACAACACTACACATAAGAAGTTTAAAGAAAAAAAGAAAGCAAAAACAAAATACATACACTAAAAGCAGCAGTAATTTAAGAAAAAAAAAATAACTACATGAACAGTAGCACTACATTCATATGTATAAGTAAAAAAATATAAACTTTATAATACACATACGAATTTGTGAATTAAATCGCAACATTTTGGTTTGAATTGTTAGTGACGTTTATTTTATTTAGGGTTTGATTATTATTTTTTTTTTTTTTTTTGTATAAACATACATTTGTGTCATAACATAAAATTAGAATTTAATAGGAAACAGTGATTAAAGTAAGAAAATAATACACTTGTATTAATATGGACTATTTTTGTTTAAAAACTTAAATTATTAATGAGATTATTATTTCGTTTTACCTTTTAAATCAATATAAAAAATATAAAACATAATCATTAAGATCTGAAATAATAAAAATATTATTACAGATCACAATAATGATATTTCTCTGACCACTAGGAAGAAATTTATATACAAATGAATTGAAAATTATAGTGAAATACTCCCTATTAAATACTAAATTAAATATGAATGCGAAAATAATTAAATTTTAAGTTATATTTACAATTATTTGTTCGACCTATATCGAGGGTTTATTAAAAAAAAATATTAATAAAATGCCATCTGAATGTTTCAAATGTTTCTAAGTAATCAAATGTTTAAAAATAATTAGAAGTTTCTTTGCGATTAGAACTTTTTCTTTTTTTGAACTATAATCTTAATTTATTTCATAAAAATTATATTATCTCAATGGAGTCTAAAGAAAAAAATTATAAGGCTAAGTGGATTATGAAAACGGGAATTAAATAATTGAAATAAAATTCGTCATTTTATGCAAAATATCTTAAATGCCAAAAGTAGTTTCTTAAAAAAATTATAAGTACAAACCGACTTTGAAGGTTTTAATCACATTTAAGTTTAATACTAATTGAATTGTTGCACATTTTTTTTCAATTTTTTTCCCATGTAATGTTTTTCCAATATTTAATTTATAATTTTAATTTTGTTTTTTTAATAAACACACCTGTTATATGAATGTGTGAAATAAACAGTTTTAATATTCTACTGAACAATTGGGTTTTTGCATATAATCTCACTATATAATATATATGTTAATGAAGTCATAATATTCGTCCATTCGTCCAAATATAAATCAAATAAAAAAATCAAATGCAAATAATTTATCTTTATTGTTTCGCTATTATGAAACCCTATGATGATTTAAATACATAAGTCAGTACGTCCTTCTTATCATTTATCATTTAAATTTAATACATACAAGTCCCAATAGTATATTCCAAATTAGTAATAATTTTTATTATACTCATTGGTAAGGCAATTAAAAATATGCTCTAAAAAGAGTGTTGCAACAGTTTTTACAACAATTCTAAACATATAGGACTTTATATTCTCATTACCGCTCTCGCCTATGAATCAATCGAAAAAATGTATTTACGTACTTCAAAGTTGAACATTTTTCATCTTTGAAGTACTTCACGCAGAAGTTTGACATACTAATTTGGTTCCGTTTCACATAATTGCATTCATTTTAGTGCAGCTCCGATATTCCCATTGAAAAAAGCAACTTGTATGTCTGTAGGCAAGAGATTTAAAAACGCAAGTGGAGAAAAAAAGTTGAACGTCATCGCAAAGCTTAAATTTTCAGGGTTTTTATAAATTTATTTTTAATTTTTCTGATTTTTTTTTTTAATTCATAATATAAACTATAGTGTAAATGTAGAAAGTCGGGGTTCACACATAGCAATTTTTCTTGCCGAAATTCGGACTTTTGAATAAATTTTGAAACTGCATTTATTTAAAATGTTTAACTTGAAACTACACAAAATAAAATATTTCAAATTCTTCTTTTTTAAGTTATTAACTAAATTTGTAATGGAATTTAATTACATTATTTTATAAATATAATTAATTTTCTAATTGGCCTAAATTTATATTTTAAAAAATACAAAAATATAAAGAAAAAAATTAAAAATTTGTCTATAAAAATATATAAATAAAATAAACTTGAGTTATCTTTCAACAATTTTCTGATTATTATGTCTACTTAAGTAAAATCAGTACTACTTAATAAAATCAATTATTGTTGTTATAAATGTGATCATGTTAATGATTAGAGCAAAATTAATTGAAATAAGCAATTTCGTAATTAAAGTCGATTTTAACTTTTTTCTGTGTAATGTTTGTTTCTTTTTTATTTATTTATTTATTTATTCATTTACTTATTTATTTATTTATTTATTTATTTATAACATTCTCAAATGTTATTAAGAACCAATATAGAAGGTGATAGGAAACCATTTTTAGTTTCCGTGCTTTTCTTTTAGTAATCTAAATTAAAAAGTTACTAAATAAACATTGATTGTTTTTTTTTATGGAATAATATTGAAAAATCGATGATTATTCTTTTGGAATGTATCTATCTATCTATCTATCTATCTATCTATCTATCTATATATATAGGAATTGATTGAATACCTTATGGACCGCTGCTCCCTTTATATATATATATATATATATATATATATATATATATATATTTATACGGTCCTTCAACTTTTCCAAAAGAATAACCATCGATTTTTCACTATTATTCGATAAAAAAAAAACAATAAAATAAATGTATATTTAGTTAAATATTGTCCTTTTTATTAAAAATATTTATATTTTTCAAATGTATATTTGCTTAAATTCAGCTTGACCACTGTACAAGTAAAATAATTTAACAAAAAATAAAAATTACCAAATTAAATAGCAACATCAACACACACAAATTTAAACACAAACCATCCCAAATACGTCATTAAAGACATGAAGAAAAAATTAATGAAGTTTTGTTGATTTTACAGGCCAAGAGCAGCTACAATAAATTTAGAACTAACGGTACATTTTCTTTTTCTCTAAGAAGCACAAAAATATAAAATACACACAAACTCCAGACCAAAAAAAAAAAAAAAAAAAAAAAAAANNAAAAAAAAAAAAAAAAAAAAAAAGAACACTGAAAATTTCAAACTCAATTAATAAAAAAAGTCTAGTTTTTTCTATAAAAAATATTTATTATAAAAAGTTAAGGTTTCTTTTGCGAAAAATTCCTTAGGACATTTTATTTTATTTAGCACTTTTTCTTTATTTAAATTTTTTCTTTTCTTTTTTAAGTAGGGTTTTCATAAAACTTATTTTTATTTTATACCTTTTTTTATTAATTTCAACTTTTTATATAAATCTTTTATTTTTAAAATTTAAACACTTCACTTTTTATTTAAGCCACTTGTTTTTTTTTTTTTTTTCTTCTACAGGATTTTTTTGTGTATTTCCCAAAGCAAATTTATTTTTAGTTTTTTTTCTTTCTTTATTTCATTTATAATCCCATTTGTTATTATTATATTTTTTATTGAATTTGTTGTAAATCGTTAAATTCCTTGAAACCGTGTTATTCAAACGAAAGCTCTTGATAAACTGAATTGTTCACGATTACCAATGGTCTAGTAATGCGGCCATTTCTTTGGTATTTTTTTTTATTATTATTATTTAAACAACATCTTCTTCTTTTTTGTTTCTTTATTTTTATTTTCTTTCATTTCATTTACTTTATTTTACTTACAACAAATACTTGCTTTAACAGGTGGGTTTGTTAGAGGTAGTTGCTGAACAACGATCGACCACTCCATGGAAGTGTTGCTTAAGTACAAGAATACACAAGACATACAAAAGTAGAAAACTATAAAAAAAAGAAATTCTTTTTTCAATTTCTTTTACCTTAATAATTCTGGCTTATACCTGCTACTCTTTGATGCTCTCTCTCTTTAGATTTATTTTCTTACTCATTTAAGTTGTAGCGCCTGCTACAAGACATCAAAGAAAAGCTTAATAGAAACTTAAAATCCACTTAACTCGATTTGACTCTTGTTTTTTTTTCACCAGTCAAACTGGCATAACTAAAATTATTTGTAAAATCTTGTTCATGTTTATGTTTTTCTTCTTCTGTTCTGTTCTGCCTCCTTCTTTAGCATCTTCTCCTTTATCTGATCAAGAATCTCTATGAAATTTATTATTTTCCCATCTAAGTGGCCTCTGGCCAAAAGAATTTAAATGATTTTGAATTTTAAAAATCTTTAGAAGAAATGTTTAAAATGTTGTTTGAACAAGACAAGACAAGGCAAAACAAGGCAAGACAACACGAGAATGACAACAACAGAATTTAAAAATTCTTTGAGTTTCATCTTAAGCTTAAAACCCATTTATTATCAGGTATTGAAGTTATGTTGTTTAGCATTTCAAAGGCTGGCGCTTTCTTAAGGCAGCTAAATATTCTTATTGTTTTATTTACCTTTCGGCATCGTCTTCGACACACCTGTATGTTTATGGTAGGAGTGTGATTGTTATAGTACATTAAGCTGTAGTATTAAGACTTTTCTTTGACAGGTAACAAATTTGTGGTTCAATAAAAAGATTATTGTTACTAAAAATACATTTAAGTGTTTTTTATTCATTTTTCTTCTTTCGGATAACACACGTTGTAAAGTTATAAAAATGAAAGAAATTTCTATTTATGTTAATTTTATGCATTGTTCATGCGGCATGACATTGACATTTGTGTTAAATGATTTAATAAATAAGAAAAGAAATAAACAAACAACTTAAGACACGAACATTTGCACATGCATACAAAAGACTTAAGACACGAACCAAAGAGTATAGGAAAAAGTTAATGTTTTTTGTTGCTAAATATTTCTTATGATGATTTTTTCTTAAAAAAAAAGAGTGGCTTAATATAATCTTGGAACTTACAATGTTGAGAATAATCAACTTATAATTTTTACATATTATTTGAAGTTCAAGTTTTAGAAAGTTCCGCAGAACAAAATAAACTTGCCATCTGAACTATATTCTCCAGTAAGTTAAATAATAAAATCATTTTCTGCAAGCTACAAGACTTTTAAAACTATCAAAAAGGGAAAGCCTTCACCAAAGTGTCCAGAACTGGGATAATTTTAGGTAGATCTGGATCCCCAGTTCCTCAGGGGGTAATGATTCATTGGCATTAAGTGATTTTTTTTTTTTTCAAAAATTCTACATTATTTTGTTAAGTTTGAAAATTTAAATTCGAGTTCGAAATGTTAAAACATGATTGAAAATCTCAGTAATTAAAATTGTTGTTCGTCTGAGTCCTGTTCCTATTTGCACAATGGAAATTAAATTCTGTGCAACATATTCGTTTTTATTTTTACTTATTTAAAATCAATCGGTATGGAAATTGTTTCCATACCGATTGTTGTTGTGGTTGATATGTTAATAATTCTTTCTTACTAAAAAATATTAAAAGAAATTTTATCACGAACAGTTGAAAAATTAACAAAATTTCGAAAATTTATGTTTATGTGAAAATAATCAAACTCATTACAATTGTTTACAAACTTGTAAATTAGCAAAAAAAGAAAAACATCCTTTATTAATAAATCTTTACCTACTATAATACTTTCCTTTTTAAGAAAAAAAAACTATTATTCTCTAAACAATTTTAACCAATAAATTTGCATATTCAAGTACTTAATCTCTAAATTTGCATAGAATATTGCAAAACTAATCCCAGACAGGCACTTTCAGTTTTACTCATTAACATTTTTCCAATATGCAAAATATAAAAAATATAAAATTTTCTCAACATCTTAATTTTCGTTTGATCAGTTATTAATGATCCTTAAGGTGTTTGTCTTAAAAGGGTTTTGTGTGTTAACAACATGACTTCTTTTTTGTTGTCTTCTACATAAAAATACTTTTGCTATCTGGGGTATTGTTATTGGTTTGCAAAATCTATTTTTGCGGATTTCTTTAGGGGTTGTAAATTTTTCTTCAAATAGAACTTGACACTTGGTCTTGATTTTATTGTTTTCTAATGATGTTATCTGAGTAAAAGGAGTAAAGTAATAAATAAATGGTGTAAATATTATAAGCAATAAATATTTTTATTGGGCAATTTAAAATAATTGTTTTTAATGAAAATATTTATAATAATAAAAATAAATAGATATCAATAGGAAAAAGTTTTTGTAAAATTTAATATTAGCATCTGATCTGACTGATTTCAGAATAACGACATTTTGTGTAGATGAATTACCCACTATTTAGGCTGCTATATATTTGCCCACAATTAAAAATTGTTTTTTGATAGTTTATGTAAAAATATTTTACTATTTATCTAAGATTCCAGTTAATCTAGGGCTATGAGCTTTAATCAATAAAAAGAAAATACATACGAGAACCAATTATGGGTCATTTTATCTATTGATCATTTCATATCCTTCAAATAATTTATATTTCTAAGTGTTTAAATCAAAAGTAAGATGATACTTTTTTTGTTAAATAACTCTATAATACCTAATAAGTATTTATCATTATTTTAAAATTTAAAATAAAAATATTTATTGATTATTGTATCAACAAATGATTTGCTCTACTTATTATACTTTATCTTTCTTTCTTTTTTATTATCATTACAAAAAAAAGGATCAAAAACAAAGAAATGTGTCACTTTGGCTCTAAGAATAATAGCAACAACCAACCCCTTTTCTTAGAACTGAACTAAAGAAATCCGCAAAAATAAATTTTTGCAAACTATCCTTAAAAAGGATGTTTTTTGTGCACCAAATAAAAGAAGTCATGTTGTTAACAAAAGGTTTTACACACGCAAAACCCTTTCACTATCAACACCACAAAGGATCAATGATTTATGATTTAACAAAAATTAAGATGTTGAGTGGTAAGATCAGCTAATGATTTTGCATTTATACTCTTGCAAATATTTTGGTTAATGCAAACAATTTCATTATTGTTATTGAAAGTGTTTGTAAAGATTAGTTGCATTATGCAAATTCTTATAAGGTATGCAAAAAATCATGAGCTTAAGTATTTAAATATGCAAATTTCAAAGGAAAAAACCCAAAGTAGTTAAAGAAAATGTTTTTTGTTTTAGATCCTTTTTTCGCCTTTAACGAGTTTGTAAATAATTGTAATGAGTTTGATTATTTTCGCATAAATTAAAATTTAATATTGTACATATATGATTAATATTCTAAGATATTTAATATCCAGCTGAGAAAAATTTTAAAAGACATTTATTTATATCTACTTATTTTCTAAATTGTTTAATATTATTTTACAGCAAATTTAAATTAAGAAAAATCTAAAAATTCCCAGAATAATTTAACCTTTTTCTTGATGTATTATTCTTTTTTTTTATTAAAAAAAAATAATATTTAAAATACCGTAATCAAAATTTGAATATTTTTTTTTTTTTATAAAAATTCTATAAAAAATAAAAGTTAATAAAAAAAATGCATTTTTACTTTGTCTTTAGGGAGCAAAATAGATAAATCCTTTCATTCTTTGTGTGTCCTTAGGCTATTTTTCATGGGTAAAGGCTTATGTTACAGTTTGTGTTAGTGGTTGTTTGGTTGGGTGTTTAAACATCTTTTCTTAAGCATCATCATAGTCATCTTCGTATGCAAATGTGTTATCCTTTCGTTATTTTCGTTTGCATGTGTATGTAGATAAACAAAGGATTTGTTTTGTATCATTAGAAAAAAATTGATGATTTTTTTCTAATAGTTTTCTGATTATTTATAAAAAAACTTCAAATAAAAGGAACCCAAGTTAGATTTTTTTAGATTTATTTCCTTTTTAAAATTAAAAAAATAAAAAAAAACGTTCACTTTTTAGCGTGAGAATTTTGAAAGAAATATTTGTTTTAAATTGAGATTTCTTCGATTTCGATACAAGCCGTAGTAATAAAATTTTTGAATTTATCTAAAGAAATTTTATTCTTTATAAATTGTTTAATAAATATGGTTGATTGAGATCTCATTATATTTTCTATATAGAACAGGACATTTATTAATAAATAAATATATTAAAAATATATCTCTAATAAAGAAAAAATACATTAGCCCAGCAAAAACGTTGCTTTCCTGGTAAGCTAGCAGGTATAATTGGAAATAAAAATAAACTATTTATTTTTTGTCTCAAATTTAAAAATTTGCTTAACCTTCTTATACGAAAGAATAGTTAAAGGAAAAAAATTACGATTAATATAAAACTATTCATTAATGAAATGTAAATATGCATTTTAACAACAAGAATGTAAATATTAAAGACCACACGGAGAGACTTTAAGTAGATGTTGAATTTTTTAAATTCAAATTTCTATATTTTCAATAAATTTTTTAATTTATTAACATAGAAAATAGCTTCTAAAAGAATTCATATAAAAAATAACTTAAAGTTTGAAGTGTCAGGTACAAACATCAAAAAAATCTTTCTTATTTAGTGGTGTTTTTTTTTTTTCTCAAAATTTATTTCCTTTTTTCGTATGCAAATTTTTATTTGTATTTTTAAATCTTTGCTTAAACAAAGGGTTTGTTTTGAATCATTAGAAAAAAAAATTGATGATTTTTTTCTTATAGCTTTTTAATATTATTTGAAAGAAAAAATCATGTGAAATATTAGACGAATCCTTTCATTTTTTATGATTTTTTTTTTGATAGACAAATAGAAAACAGACAAAAAAAACTTCACTTTCGATCGTGAGAATTTTCAAGGTGATATTAAATTATTCTCAAACTATTTGAGTTTTAAATAAATTCAAAGACTGATGTAATAAATAATATACACAGAGAAAAATATATTCATATTTGATTAAATTATTAATTAATACAATTAGAAACTATCTTCAAACTAAAATATAAATTTTAAAATGTCAGTTTCATTCCTTATGTCTCTAGACATAATCCGAATATTTTCGAAATATAGATTTTGTGAAGGAGATAAAAGCTTCGACGCACCCGAATATAACTGAAATGAAATGATCTTGTTTATTAATTTTATCACCTGTTTTATTTATTTTAGTTATTTAATTTTCCTGGATCAATTTAAATTAAAAAAATATAAATTTTTTTTAAACATTTTCCTGTTTCAAAACAACATATATCTTTTTCCAACAAAAAAATTATCAAAATATTCTCACGCTAAAAGTGAACGTTTTTTTATTTTACTTATATTATATTTGTCTAAAGAATTTCTTATTCAATATCAGTTTTTTATAAATAATCAGAAAACTATAAGAAAAAAATCATCAATTTTTTTCTAATGATACAAAACAAACCCTTTGTTTATATACATACACATGCAAACGAAAATAACGAAAGGATAACACATTTGCATACGAAGATGACTATGATGATGATCAAGAAAAGATGTTTAAACACCCAACCAAACAACCACTAACACAAACTGTAACATAAGCC
>MINK01171953.1:0-16162 GCA_001735545.1 Phormia regina
AAGTACATATTTATAGTGAGTTCTGAAATTTTAAATCTGCACCCTATAAGGCCATTCTTCAAGTGCATTGTTACGTTAGAAAAAATTTATTTTCTCCAAGTTATTTAAAATATAATAAAATATTTTTTAAATATAAATATCCTAAGGACTATTAGCCATTCATCCGTTCATTCGTTTAAATATGTTGCATATTTTTTGTTGTCCTTTGTTGTGCTTAATATTGTTTTTGCTTTTTATCTCCCTCAAACTAAAAACACTATTATCATTGTTGTCATCAACAACAATTTGACATAGTTTGAAAAATCACAAAATATTTGCTTTTACAGTCTCACTTGCTGCAAAAACAATATGGAAACAAATTTCATTTGAAATAAATATTTGCGAATGTTAAATGCAATTTTCTGTCTTTTGGAATTTATAGTTTTCTATTTGTTGATAAATTTATTTGTTTAAGTTTTTTTCCAGATTTTTTTTGTTAAGTTAATTTTAGTTTTTTTTAGCTTTTCACATGTTTTATTTTGTTAGTCTTTTTATTTTTTTGTGCATATAAACATATTTTGTTGTATAAGTTGTATGTTATTGTTGCAACAACTACAACATCATTTCATATGTTTGAGTTTTTTTTTTTTATACAGTGTGCACAACATGTTAAGATGTGTAGTTTTATTTTTTCCTTTTTTTCAGATCGAAACATTAATGGCAACTTTTGAGTGACCATATAAAAATAAATCAAATTAATAAAATTTAATTTAAGTTTTTTATATAAAAAATTTATGAAATCTAAATTTTTTTATTCCAATTTAAAGAAATTAGGGCCTTATTTTGTAAAACACTTCACATCAGTTAGAAAATTTTTTCATATAAATTGTTTTTGTTTTTAAAAAATTTATATTGAAAATTTTTCAAAATATGGTGAAGGGTTTTACAAAATAAGGGGGTTAATTTCGATATAAATTTTTTTAAAAATTATTGTTTTATTTTTAAAAAGAGACTTATTCCATTTTTAAATAAAATTACTTTCAATTGACATTAATAAATTTCTATTTGATTTAGGGGGCGGATTTTCATTTAAAGATTTAGAATAATTTCTTAAAATATGCTTTCAAACATGTACCATTCACATAACTGCTAAACAAAGTATACATATTTTATAAATAAAGCATATTTTATGGTTTATTTGAAATCAATAAATGTATGAAAATTTGCCATTTAATTACAATATTTTCAAATATAACTCATCAAAGGTATTAAAAATGTAGCATACCTTTTGGAGTTAATGCATTTATATGTAAAAATTGAGGCTTTACTATATGTTTATAGAAAATTTGCATGAGTATAAATGATTGAAAATTTTAGTGGATATTATAACATATTTTAGGGGGCTAATTTTAAAAAATGCAAATCGAAGTACATTTAACTTCAACTTGTTTTAATTCCTTTATTGCACATTAAAAAGCAAGTCATATGGTTATTCATAATTTTTAAATAAATATATATTTTTTAAAATGAATAAATAGTTTTTATGTATTCAAAATAATTTATCTGCTACAAACGAAACACTTATGTTTTAATTGGGGATTTAATAGAATAATTGATTTAAAATAAATCCCCATAAATATGTTGTAAAAAATGTATAAGCTGCTCTAAAACTTACAATAATTTATAATTATATCATTGCATTGCTTTTTAGAAGCATATTTTAGGGGTTATTTTTTAACATATAAACTCATTCAAATCAGGCCTCTGTTATTATGTGAAAGTCTAGCAAATGTCTTTATGGATACTATTTAAACCTTGAGTTGGAAAAAAATAATGAAATAAATCTGGCCACCTTAATAGTACCTAGTGAATGTTTGTTTAACATTTTTCTTATATATATATATATTTTTTTTTAAGTTTTTGCGTTTCATTTTATTTTAGTTATTTTCCTTTATTTATTTTTTTTCTTCATTCCCTGTTAGTAAGTAGGTATCTGTGAGTCTGTTTTTTATTTATTCCTTTAAAACTAAGATCACTTTTTACGTTTTTGTTTTTTTTTTTTTTTTCAAGCATAAATTCTTTTATTATTTTGTTGTTGTTCTTGTTTCTTTTGGGATTCAATATTCGTGTTGGATATTTTTCTTTTCGTTAAACAAAAAATGTTTATATATTTTTATTTTGTCTCTCTGTTGGTTTATTTGAGTAAAGACTTGCAAACAAACATATTTAGGTTTGTATTCATTTTTTCTGTGCTAAACTTAAACTAAACTTAAATAAGAAAAAACAAAAAAAAGATGATTGTGTTGGAGTTGAAGGAACAAAACAGCAACAAAAGGACAGACGTGGCATGTAGACTTGTTTAGACCACATTTTTGCATTTTACTTGTTGATTTTGTTTTAAAAAAGATGATTTTTTGTTGGTCGTTTGGTTGTTGTTCTTTTTTTTCTTTTAATTTTTTCTTTTATTTTGTTGTTGTTTGTTTGTTATTTTATAATTTTATCAAGAAATTGCTTTTTTTTGCTGTGTACAAGTGTATGTGTGTTTAAGATTTTTTTCTTTCTTTCATTTTAACGTCAACATAGATTTTTAATTAAGTTGGGTATGCGGCAACGTTGTCTGCAACATCACTAACAGCAACAACAACTATAACAAAAAAATAACATTAAGTTAAGATATCGACATGTTTGCACGACTTGTATATGTATATCTATGCCACAATTAAAATTGCATTTTTTTGTTGTTATTGTTGTTTCATTTTTCATCTTTTAATTTACACGAAAAAAAAACTATGTGCCACTTTTCTTTTAATAATTATAGACTATAAAATTTAATATTTATAAAAAAAAATAAAATCTATACAATTTGTTGCATAAATGAACTTAATTTTCTACAGTTCGAAAAAAAAATCCAATTTCAAAAAATATTTTCACAGCCACTCTGTTAAGACGTCCTTAAATATTCAAACTAATATTCAACATATAAATTTAATTAATTTTATGTTCGAAAATTGCCATTTTCTTTCAAAAAATATATACAACTAAACTGTACCATCATCATAACATTTTATACATCAGCTTCCCCTAACAGAAAAAAACCAAAAACAAAAAGAAAGATATAAATATGAACACATTTAAAGCAACCATTTTTATAGTCAACCAAACAAAATTTAACCTTCTTACCATCCTACGTATATTTTCTTTTGCTATAATAACATTTCCTAGGTCTCCTACAAAAACAATAAGTATACGAAACACTTACTCCTCTTTGGTCTTCTTTCGCCCCCTTCCCACCCGATTTTTATACAATTATTATATTTTATGTAACATTAGTTTGTGTTTTTGTTATGCCCAGCAAAAAGTTTTGTCAGTTGAATTTTTTTTTTTTTTTGGATTCTAATATTTTAAATTTAATTTATTTATTATTATTTTGTTTATCGTATAAATTTAATTGTTGTTTAAAGGGTAAATAAATTGTATAAGTTTGTCTCTCACTCTCTGTAATTTTTAAAATTTTTGTCGGAGAGCGAAATAAGTTGATATTTTCTGTATCTTTGTAAGAAATAATGCTGTTGTGTCGGTTGAAATGGCGTTTATAAAGCTCAACGGCAACATACTTATATAATATATATATCAAACGATCGGAAATCCTTTCGAGAATTATGGTATTGAAATTCAGTAAAATCGGTTTATAAATGGTGGTAATATAATCGATTTTTAAACCGGTTTTTGAGTTTCTAAAGCTTATGTTTATGTTAGAGACTTAAGTTTTAAATAAAATAAGTTTCGGAATTTTATTATTATTATTATTTTTTTTTTTTTTCTTCTAAAAAAATTAAATATATAGGTTCAATAATAATGCATTTTTAGTTTTTGGAAACCCTTGTTAAAGCTAAACATTTGGAATTTTATATAGATAGGACATAAATATTGTTATAAAATTTCTTTTGTTTTATGGGTTAAAAACTAAAAACAATTAATAATATAAAAAAAACACATAAACATGTATATTAAGCATTATAAAGTAGATTTGTAAATTTGCTAGTTTGAAAGCATACTTTTGGGCGAAAATTTTATTTGTCGCTAAAATGGTGAAGGGTATAAATTATTTCACATACTCGCTCTCGTTATAGGTTAACATCTGTTGTTTGCTGGGTTTAATTTCATTTAAGTGTTTTGTTGTTGATTCTTGTTGCTGTTATCGTTGTTATTGTAGTGTTTTAAAGGCACAAGGTGTAATTGTATTTTTAATGAAATTTTAAAAATTACTTTTTTTTTTTTTTGTATTATACTCTGTTCAGGCTCCGTATCATGATTGCATATAGTTCCTTCTCAGCACCTCTCATTGGATATTTATTTAATATTGAAAGCTTTTACTTTTTTTGATGTTTTTGTTAGTTATTTTTCTATCTCTCTATATATATGTAAATATATTGAAAGTAATTTTAGAATATTTTAATGAAAATTTTGTTTAGGTCTTTTAATAAAAATTGTAGTTGGAATTTTTGTTATACTTTTCTATACAATCAACCAAAAATTTTTATCTACAAAGAGAAAACTAAATTTAAATAAAGTGAAATTAAAATTAAAATTAGAAATAAAGATAATATAACAAAAACAAGTAAAGTTTATGAAAATCTAATATAATTTTGCAATTAAAATGTTATTTAGTTTCTCTTCTACTACCTCTCTCTCAAAAACAAAAAAAGAGGAGGGTAAGCAAACTAAGGATCGCGGAAAAAAATCATTAAAATTTTTTCTACCCACCAAAAATGCAAATTAAAAATTGTACGTTTAGCCTTAAATACATAAACAAAGTTCAAATCTCTTTTTTTTTTGCGGGCTTGAAAAAAATGCATATTTAAAATAAAATAATCATAAAAAAATATTATAACCACGTTTTGAACATGGCAATATTTAATAGAGTTACGCCCCTTTTTATAGTTAAGTCTGTAGAAAAATTATATTTTATATTTTCGTTTAATGTCGTGATTTTAAGATTAGTTTTTGTTTTTTTCATTTTTCTTTAAATACTGGCATATTTTAGCAAACATTCGTAAAAGACTAAACAATGTGTTTTTTTTTTTCTTCAATATTTACTATAACATGATTGCTGTTGTTTAAAGAACAAAATTTTAATTTTATTTAATTCTTTAATTTTTTTCTTAAATGTTTAATTTTGTTTTCAAAGAAAAAAATATTTTAAAATCGCACCCATATTGTATTTTTATATACAAACAACAAAAGTTCTTAACACACTTACATAAAACATACAAAATACTACATACAAACTTTATTGAAATATATATTCAAACAACAGCAACAAACAAACGAACGAACAAACAAAATATAAAATAAAATAAAGAAGAGGGAAATAAAAGCGATTTTAATTAAATGATATGAAAATCAACAACAACAACAACAAAAAAAGAGAAAAAAATAAAATAACAAAACAATATAATGAAATAAAGAAGAAAAAAAGTAAATATAATTAAATGTTTTTGCTGGTGGGCGTTTGTAGGCGAATTTACTATATTTACACACACACACACAAATACATACATATTAACAAAACACATATTAATATCCTACATACATACACATATATATACGTGATTGTATGTCTGTCTGTTTTTGTTTATATTAATATTATTTCCATTCTTTTTTTTTTTGTATTATGCCGCGCTTAAAAGCTTAAATTTATATATGTAAAAACATGCAGCAAGCTCTAAAAGAAGCTACAATTGTTTGCAGTCATTGCTGATGGGTGCGGAAGAGTAGTATTCTTTCTTATTTATGTTACTTCACAAATCAAGGGTAAAACAAAATTGATTACTTGTAATACTTTTGTAATTGTTAAACTTTGTAAAGCATAAATAATTATAAAATTTAAATTGGGAGAGGCCCTTGAATTTTGTGAATTTTATAAAACAAATTTTTACACATAACATAGAGAGTAGTATCTAATTAAAATTTTCCACCTAAGTGGTAATATATCGCTATCTTTTAAACTACTAAGCTGACAGAAAATCCATTTAATAATATGCATTTTGTAAAACCAAAGTCAAACTGATTATAACTTTACTCCAGAAAAATTGAGTACCATAATATTGTACACATCTAATCGTATTTTTTTTAAGCGTCGAATTAATCATTTAATTGTATTTTTTTTTTTCGCAAATATAACGAGAAATTTATAAAAAATTGGCAATTTTGGAGAGTCATCCGATTGTTCAAATTTAGTGCGCATATAATCTATGAAGCCAATTAAATATTTCTATTTTATTCAGCTTAGAAGTTTAAAAATATTTAATAATTAAAAAAAAAAAATTTCATTTTTAAGTAATTTAGTTAATATTTTTAAACAACTTTGAAACAACTTTAAAGGGTATATTAAGTTTTTTATTCCATTTAAAATTTCTAAAATTTTTGTCAAAGAGAAAAAAGTTGATCCTTGTCCGTACGTGTGTCGGTTGAAATAGCATTTATGAAGTCCCCCGATAATTGAAAAATAAAATATATATATCAAAAGATCGAAAATCCTTTGAAGAATTTGGCTATCGGAATTCAGCCAGATTGGTTTATAAATGGCGGAGATATGGTTAAGGGTAAATTTTTTGAGGATGGTTTTCGAGTTTTAGAAGCTTATGTTTATGCTAAAGAAGTTTCAGAATTTTTTTTTCAGAATTTTCTTTTGGAAAATGAAATAAATCAGTTCAATAATAGTTGAGATATCGTCCAAAACGCATTTTTTATTTTTTAATATTGATTAATATTTATAATTCTATATAGATCGGTTATAAATATTTTTTTATATTTAAGATTTTTGAATCAACCAAATTTATTCATTAAGAATCAAACTATAGATTAGAAACTAAAAAAAAAATAATGTAAATACGCACTGTAATGTAGATTTATAAATATGATAATGTAAAAGCATACTCTAAGGCGAAAATTTTATTTATCAGTAAAGGCCCAACCAGTGAACAAAAATTCATCGTATCACAATCAGCTGTTTCAAACCGTCTTATGCAAACGTGTGTATGTAGCCATTGATAAAAAATTCTAAGTAGCTACGTGACTTTTTGACAACCCTGTACTTTAATGTTCTTGCAAAATAACCAAAGAACAGGATTGTTTACACAATGAAGGTTCAAAAACATATGATACATTTACATTTGTTCACTAGTTATCAAAAATGTTTCACGCTACATTTCTTCATTCTACGTTGCGTTTAAAAGTTTACTAGTTGGCCCTTAAGATGAAGAAGGGTTTAAATACTCGACATAGCCGAATGCAAATCCAGTGTTAATTCCTTTTAAAATTCATAAAATTCAACAACACACAGAAAATATTATTACGTCTTTTTTTCAATTAACACAATTGTTTAAATTTTTAATTATTTATGATTTTATTTCCTATACACATTTTTATTTCATTCAATCATCTACTTGATTGATTTAATTAAATGATTAATTGGAAATATTGTTTTATTTTTCATTTTTTACAAATTTTAGTAATTTTAGGAGCAAATTTGAGCAGGTTTTTTATTGAATGATTAATTTTTATATGTATTTGTTGGTGACTTTTTTCTGTGCAGCTTTAAAAATATTTTTTAATTCATTTTGTTAAGGAATAAAAAGGAAAATATTACAAATTGAATGAAAGAAAAGTATTTTCATTCAATTTGGAAAATATTTGAATTGACAAAAAAATTAATGAATTCTTTACAAAATAATTCAATTAAGTATTATTGCATATCAAACAAAAGTCTTTGTATTAAGCTATTGAATTATATTTATGAGAATAATATTATTGAATAAAAAACTATAATTTCTTAATTCAGAATTAAGATTAATGGGAGTTAAGCTAAGTTTTAATTAATGCCTTCGAAGCTTTCTTTATACATTTATTTCTAGAATACGGAAATGAATTTCCAATTTAATTCTAAATTAATAAAAATCTCTTATAAAACCTATAAAATATTTTCATCATTCTTTTCCAAGTAATTACTTTTCTGTATAAAATCTATAATTCTAATTAAAAATGTCAATATTCAGCAAAATAATTTTTGGCAAGAAAAATTGTCAGTATTTACCAAGAATTTTATTTACAAAAAAAAAAAAAAAGAAGAGAAAATCAATCAATATTGTTTTAATATAAAAGAAATGTTATTTTTAATGGTAAAATCGCAATACAAACAAAAATAAATAAATAAATAATAAAAAAAAATATACTATATAGAAAGAATATTAAAGTGCAATGTACTTTTAAGTTTGGTCAAGTTTAAAGTCAATAACACTTTGGCAAGTAACAAAAACTAAAATAACAACAACAACAACAATTTGTAGCCGTTGCAAACAAATTTGCACTATTCGTTCGAGCGAATAACAATTTAGACTGAAAAGTAAAAAAAAATACCTAGAAGAAACAAAAAAAAAAAAAAAACTGAGCAAAATTCAAATAAACACCAACTAAAAGTAGTAATCAAATATAATTTCCTAAGAAATACTTAAGTACACACATACACATACAAACACTACGAAACGATAGTAATTTCATTTTTGTTGATTTTTTTTGCGATGACGACAACAAAGTATGGCAAATATTGTACAGAAAATAGCAATAGCAACATGCTGAACGAAGGAAAAAAATTACAAAAATGGTCATTAAGTTTAAAAAAAAAAAAAACTCCTTTAAAGAAACCCTTCTATGTTAGTATATGCTACATGTTGTACAATGGCCAGTAACATACAAAAATACCAAAAAAAAAAAAAAATAAAAGCACTATAGAGGATATTTACTCTAATACTAAACACTTTATAAGAACATATATACAGTAAAGAGCAAAATATTAGCATAATTTTATATAAAACTATCAACATTTTTATAGTGTGCTATATTCCAAAACTCTAGTGTTCTTGCCTCATACAAACATACTTTGTATAAGCACAAGTGTATGTATATGTGTTTCCTAATGATAATTACAATAATGGAAATGTTTTTCGAGTGTTTAAGTGTGTGTTTTTTTTTTGTATTTTGAGTATTTTTTAAGCTGTCAGCATTTGTGTTTACAAATTTTCAAAACGTCCAGCTGGTGTTGCCACAAAAAAAAAAAAAAAAATAAATATTGTATATAAGAAATATTGTTTTAAAAACCCTTCATCAAACTTAAAAATTTGTTAAAGAGTTTTTTTTTGTTCTTGTAGTTTTAATATGGAGTTGTTGTTTTATTTTTCCATGTGCTAAATATATTCGTGACTTACGACGGAATGATTAAAAATTAATACAAGATACAGGTTGTTTTTCAAATGTCTGCTAAAAAAAAAAAAAAACAAAACAAACAACCAACCAACTATAATCAAACTAAAATTCTTTAAATTAAAATTTGTGTGTGTTTTTATGCTTTAGAGTTAGTTTTAGTCACAGCTGGTTTTAGTTAAAACAATCAGCCTTATTCTGTCATTTTTTATTAAAATAAATATTAATAATGTTTTTTTTTTAATAACCATAATATATATCATTGCTTCAAACATAAGCAGTTCGTATTCTTATAACGACTTATGTTGGAAGCACTCATAAGGCTGACTGTCATTTTTTTTAATTTCTTCCACTAATATTAATAAAGTTTTTTAAGAATTGATTTTCAATAACCATAATATGGTTCCAACATAAGCAGTTTGTACTCTGCTAACTACTTACCAACATGCTTACCATGCTTTAAAGGTGGGGTATGAGAGCTTCTTAAGTAATAGTAATGATCAGGAGCATATATTTTTTCTTCAATTTAAAGAGCATATTTTTCAATTGATTTGACTGTATTTTTTTGGCTGCCCTTGTTACTTTCAATACTTAATTAAATATTCCAAAGCAATGAACTTAAAACATTATTGTCTTTTAAATTATGTTCTTTTAATGATCCCTTTAATTTTTTAAAAAGGAATACATATTTTCAAACTTATTAGAAATATTTAATAACGTCCTTTTTCTTTCGTAAAAATTTATGACTTTACAAATTATATTTTCTCTTTTATTTATTGGTACCAGAAAGGGGCACATTATTTTAGGTGTCTGCTGATAAACTCTTTTTTTTCTATTTATCAGTTATTTATCTAAAACCCATAAATTCTGCTAAGTAATACATATAAATAAATGAAATATTTCTATACAATAGATTAACTTAAAAAAATAATTCAAATAAATTTGCATTTAATTAATGAGAAAAAAAAGCAAAGAATACAGCATCACTTATATAAGTGATTTTTTTTTTCTGACTCAATTTTTTCAATAGCAATAAATATTGAAAACTGTTTTTATTTTTTTATTATAAAAAATAAAATAAAAAAAAAACGAAATAAAAGCTAAAATGTTTATAAAATATTGTTTATCTTAAAATTTAAAGCATAAACTTTAAATCATTATGAAGTCTAAAGACAACAACATAAATATTGGCAACAATAACAACAACTACAAAAACCCAAGTAGACATAAAGAATACAAAAAAAACAAAAAAAATACAGCTTAACGTCCATGATTTATTGCTTTTCTGTATATTTAATGGCTTTAGCCCTAAAAAAGGAGCAAAAATAAAAAATAAAATGAAAATATTGAACATAAAAATTGCTGCCACAATTTTGAGAATACTAATCAAAAAAATAAAAAATTTAAGCAAAAAATGAAATAATTTAATTTTTGTAAAACATTTTCAAGAACTAAACTTAAGGCTTTAAACTAAACGTGAAAGTTAGATATTAAGACAAAAATCTCTATAAAACCTCTATTAAGAAATTAAACTATTTTTATGCGTTCAAATTTTATTTTAAAAAAGCAATTGTTATTAAAATATATATATTTTTTTAATAATTTTATATTAAAAATAAATTGTCTTGTAAACTACTTGAGCTGAAATGAATTTTTCTGAATTGTTATTTTTATTATTATTATTGGATTTTTGTTTTATATTTTTGTTGTTGTATTCTTTTTATTTGCAAATATTCCATTATAGTTGAAGTTACCTTTACATTTTATACAAGTATGAAGGTATGTGTGGTATACATATACTGTACTAATAAATAATGTTTGTTCCTTGCTCTTCTTCGTTTCTGGTGTTGGTTGCTTTTAGATTGTATAACGAAAGGGTATACGTCTGTATGTATGTATGTACGTAGAACAATAAAGTAATAAGAAATGAGCTTAAGTCCAGACAATGTATGTATATATGTACGTATATATGCATGTAGATATATTTATGTATAAAAAAAATTCAATTCAAAAAGCAATATAGCAAAAATACACTAAAAGAAATAATAATTTTAAAAAATAAGAAAAAATTTAATAATTTTTCCTAAACAGCCCCAAAATATGCTATATAATTTAATAGATAAATATTTTTTAATGTTGGAAATTATTTCACAAAAAAACAAAAATTTGAGGAGTTAAAAAAATTTAATAATTTATCCTAAACAGCCTTAAGGTATGCTATATTTTATTAGTTAAATAATTTTCATTGTTGGAAACTATTTCATAAGAACAATGAATTTCAAGGTAACTAAAATTCATTAAATTTTTTTTGGATGAAAAACTGAAATTGTACAAAAAAATTCTATAGATTCTATAAATCTATAATTTGACTCCAAATTATTATACAAATCAGGATATATATAAGCCCTAAGGTATGCAGCATCTTTTTATGTTATAAAAACAAACTAAACTTCTTCCCAAATTATTATATATTTCCATTACATAAGCCTTAAGATATGCAACACGTTTTTGAAAGCAAACAATACAATGTTAAAACCCCAAATTTTAAATGAATTTAAATTATTTATAAAATTCATTAGAAATTTCTAATGTTATAAAAGAAAATCAATTTCAGTAAAATAAATTTCATATATTTCTTACAGTGTAATTTACAGGTCAAAAGCACAACCAAAATCCTGTAATATTTTCATTTTTTCTTTTTATTATTTTATATTTTTATTTTTTTGCATGAAAACTTCTTACTCCTCAAACTCCCTAGAAAATAAAGGCAATAACAATAACGAGGTGTATAAAAAAATGTTCATATAAAGTACTCCTCGCTCGTGCGAACATTTTTTCATACTCGTATAAAAAGGCTTTTTAAAGGAATATAACATATTAAAAATATAAAAAAAAACTCTCATTTAAGTTTTATTTTTACTTATACACGTTGAAAAATTGCCCTTTTTTGACTTTAAAAGAATAAAAAAAAAGCTGAGAAAAATCGCAACTAAAAGTTATAATGAAAAAAAAAAAAACAAGACAAAAGGCTCATAAATTGTTGTATCCTTTTAACATTCATTTGTGAAAATTTTCTGGCGAATCTTTTATAGTTCTTTTGTTCTGGTAGTATACCTTCTATAGTAAATGATAGAAAAAACTAACAGTGAATATTAAAAAAACATATATATATTTATACCTACAATTATGCAACATTTTAAACATAGATTTGAATTAAGCTAAATTTTACATTAATTAGCTACTAAAAGTCTCAAGGAAAAGAATTATATTTCTAGAATTTTTGTTTTGTTTTAATATTCAATATTATTTCTTCATTTTATTGTTTTGTTCCTCACAGTTTAATATTTTGTTTTTATTATTGTTTAATGAATGTATGTATATATTTTTTTTAGTTATTTATTATATGCATCTTTATATTTTGGTCTGTTTTACTATGATGATGTCTAGGTATTGTTGAGAAAAATGTATGTATCTACATATATATGTAAATTTATACATGTCATATACATATACATATGTATGAAAATATGTCTGTATTTAAAAATATGTAAAGTTTAATTACATTTTTTTTTTTGTTTTTGTTATTATTATTATTATTTTCAACATGCATAAGGATGCTCTTATGCGTTGTAAAGTAATTTATATTAATGTTGTCGTTGCTGTTCTCTTGTCTTTTATGGTTATAATTTTTAATTAAAATTAACATACATTATAATCCACAACAACAAAAATAAAAAGCAAGTTAAAATTTACATACACGCATATATACATAAGTATTCAAATATTATTTGTATTAAAAAATAATTTTATGGAAAAATTAAATTACTTTTGTTGTAATTAGATTTTATTTTGTTAAAAGTAAATTTTAATATTATTACCATAAAAATGCTGTAGATATAAAATTTATAAAGGAATTTAAAAAAAAATAAATAAAAAATAAAGCATATTTTAGGGCTAAGGCAAAAAGATATAAAGTGAAGTTTTAAATATTATATTATAAAACAAATTTTTATTTTTCTATTTCAATTATTTACTTTTAAAACAGCTGTTTTGTTTTTCATAAAACATAAGGTTTTACTATAAATACTATGTTATAGTAAAATTTTTACAATAATATATCTATGGCATGTATCAAATATAGTTATTTAAACAAAAAAATAAAATAACATTTATACTCATATTTTATACCGGCAAACTTTATATATGTTAAATATGTATGTATGTATATACTATTACAAAACTTTTACTTTCATTTCATATCAAAAATAACAACCACAATTGTGTATTTATATCGAAAAAAAAATACACATACACACTTATGTATATTGAATAATAAAAATAACTATAAAACAAATTATTACTAACACCAATGATATTACAATCAGTTTGTAACAAAACTATTACTATTTACTAGCTTTTTGAGAGCAACGATGAGTATCAATAATAATATTATTGTCACCCATAATAAAATCTAAAAATGTACAGACAAACTTACACATACATATACTCATTCTCATTTACACATTCAACAGTTGTAGATTCTGAAAGGAAAAAAATCATTTTTATGTTCAACGTTAACATCAGTAGTATTTGTACATATATGCAAAACTGCATATGTATTTGTAGTTTATGAGCATGTATTGATGATTTTTTTATTATAGAAAAAAAGTGCAATAAAATGCCATAATAATAACAACAACAACTATAGCCAGGATTTTAACTATTAGTTTATTATGAATCAAATGTTTGGATGGTCGTGAAAAAAAGTTTATTTTTCTTTCACTCAGACTTTTCACTTGTATTGATTGTACAGCATGTATGTTAGATTCATGTTGTACATTTCTATAGATTTATACACGCAACATAAATTGGCGCCATTTGAAATTTTTAGTTCTCTACAATAGTTTAGAATTAGACCTGATTTGTTTTATTTTTTAATAGTGGGAAGTTTCTTTTTTTGTAATTTCAACAACTAAAATTAATGTTATTACAGAAATTGGTATTACCGAAGTTATTTTGCTTAAAAAGGTTCTTAAAAAAAAACAATTAAATATACAAATACTTATTTAATATGATTGTAATATGTGATCTTAATGCAGCATACTTTTAGGAGATATTTAAAATAAGTATCTACTTATAAAATAAATATCAAATTATCTATTTATCTATGTTAATATATGTAAAAAATTTAAAATTTATATATATTTTCTAATACAATTTGAAAAATTACTATTGATCATAATGTACTTCTTTTTTATTGGCACGAAAACTGTATAATTTGTTTCAATTTTAATATAATTTAATTAAACTTACCATATATTTTTTTTTTTTTTTATTTTTGCCCCGGAAAATATGCTCTAAACAAAATATAACCAATAATACTTTGTCTTAAAACATGTGAAAATTAGATTCATTAATAGTTTCACTTTGTAAAACGAAACATTTTCAAACCTTCAAAATTTGTATAAAGAATACTGGGAAATTGAATTTGTTTTCCATACAAATTTGTTTAAACGTTTGTCGTTTCGTTTTACAAAATGAGGATCTAACTTTAAAAAATGTTGAGGATTTTTTTATATATTTTACTTTATTTTAAAGGGGTTTTTGGAATATTTAAAAAATAAATTTTTAGAAAGATCTATAACAAGTTCTTATTAATAATTTTGAAGCAAAATGTAATTACGCAGCTATTTAAAAGTTGTAAAAAATATGATCTTGAAAAGAAAACTAAACTATAGCATATTTATGGGCGGTCAGTAATATTTTCAAATGCATACTTTTAGGCCAATTGATATTAATAAATGGTGTTTGAAATTCGACTTAATCGTTTTTTAAAAACACTACATTTTCCGACATAAAATACATATTTTTGTTTATTTTTCGTAGTTTTTATGTTTATTTTTTTATTTGTTAGAGCCATAAAAAATTTGTTTTTAAAACACAGTTTTTATTATTGCTGTTGTTACTAGCCATTTATGTATCTACGTATAAAACATGACGTTTTAATGTTTGAAAGCGAAAGGATTTTTCTATTATTTTTTCGTTTTATTTTTTTTTCCAAACTGCCACAGTATGAGTTTAGTCTACATCCATATATGACTATGACTATATCTACATTTACAATCATATATATATAGAGATGTGAATTGTGTATATATATTTATGCTGGATTCACTAGGAAAAAAAAAAGAAATCATAAAAAATATACTACATATGTACATGTAGTATCAGTTTAAATAAAAAGGAGAAATAAATACCAGACAAAACATGGCTGTAAAAATAATTTTTTTACATAAAAAATAAAACCAAAAAAAGTAGTAAAAACTGAAAAAAAAACATTTAAATCCATACATGTATTTATAACTTCAATAAGGGAAATATGAATAAGATTACCGGCTTATATTGCAGCCTGATGATGCTTTTCTAAAGCTAAATGTGAATACTAGGCAGACTGTGTTGTTGCTGCTGCTGCTGCTGCTTATGATGATTATGACAATAAGCATAATACAAGTAAAGTTAGTAGGGGTTTTTATGACCATAAAAACAAATAATATTGTACTTTTTTTAAAGCATTTGTTTCATTTTATAGTTTTAACTTTAGTTTTTTTGGTTTGGTTTCGTAAAATTAAATTTTTATTGTTTTTTTTCGTTTTTCGTTTTTAATTAAGTGAAAAATAATGAATTTTTCATGTTTCTTTATAGGTTTGTCTGTGTAATTATTTAAATGTATTTGTTTGTGTTTAATGTTTTTATGTATATGAAAAATTATTCTACTGTTGTTTATGATTTGATTATTTTTTATACATTTTTAAAAGCGCTTTTTATGAGCTGAAATTGTTGTAGCTGTAGCCCTGTGGCTTTATACAGACAGACATTTATGCTTTGACTACAGTCGAGCCTCTGTGTATTAAACATCATCATTATG
>MINK01171953.1:16196-34108 GCA_001735545.1 Phormia regina
TTTTTTTTTTTTTTTTTTTTTTTTTTTTTTTTTTTTTTTTTTTTTTGTATTGAAACTACATTTTGCCGCATGTGTATGTGTGTTTGTGTGTATACAAATGAAAGTGAATTTATATGTTAAATGATGACATTGAAAAATTGTTGACTCGAGTTCAGTTGAGATAGCCAGCCAGGCCAGGCTAAGCACACAACCAAAAACGAACCAATCAAGTCATTCCAGCTACCAGTGAAACAACAGCAAAAAAAAAAAAAAAATTAATGGAAATGGCATAAAAATGTATATATTTTTTAATTAATTGTTCATTAAAAAATGTTAATGGTTATTTCCCTCTTTATTTTTTTTCTTTATTAAGCAAACAAAACAACAAATAAATCAGTATAATGAAAAAAAATCCTTTTAAAGGTATTCACATTATTTAAAATGAAATAAAAAGGGTAATTAAAAATACGTCAGCCTAAAAATATGTTGTGATAATATTTTTTGCTTAAAAGCCGTAAATTATAATACTAAATTATATTTACAAAAATAGACCTTTCCTCAGGCTAAACCTAAACGTTGAATAAACTTAATATATACAAAGATTAACACAAGTAATTAGTTTAACAATTTACCTAATACAGAAATTTTAATATTAATGTCAACAGAAAAAAGAAAAAATAAATAACATATATTAAGGGGCCTAGGCTAAAACAAAACCAAGGTAGGAAAAAGGGTAATATTTTTTAATTTCTGGTTTAAATTTTTTATGGAATTTATTATAAATTTCCTGCAATTAACAAAATTTTTTTACAAAAGTAGTTAATAATAATTGGTTCTAAATTGTTGTTTAAAAATGAACTCTTTAAAGAAATATTTCTATACAAAACAAAGTAGTGAGTAAAAAGCAAAAAAAGAAACATTGATTTTTCATAAATTTTAATGCACCATTAAACGTAAATAAAACTTATTCACAACAACAACAAAAAATACCAACAATAAGTAGGACATTATAAAAGAAATCCTCCAAAATAATATCAGCTTATATAAGTTTTGGTAATAATTTTAAAACGAAAAATGCCTAAATGTATACAACAGAAAATATATTAAATTAAATATGTATGTATACGAAATTGTGTAAGAGTTTCTTTAAAATTATAACAACAGAAGAAAAAAAAATAATAATAATAAACAACAGCAGCTCTAAAACTTAGTAACAAAAAAAAATAAATAAAAAAAATTGTGTATACATGTATAAATAAAAAGAAATTTGTGGCTGCCACAAATGCTGGGGGTAAAATTTTATGTAGCGTAAGTATTTTATGGCTTGAAAAATGTTTGTAAAAAAAATAAAATAAAACTTAAAATTGTATAATACAAAAATATTTATGTAATATATTTTTTCATCTTTCAACAATATAAAACTGTTTATCATAATTATAAAATATACATACAAAAAGCCAGTAAAGTAACTGTTATACTATCAGCAATAGCAAAAATATTTTCAACACAAAGTATACTTTTAGGGGTTTTAGCAAGAAAGAGAGAGTTGGATATTTGTAAACAAATTACAACATTAATTTTCATTTACTCTAAAAAAATATAAAAAATAGAGGAAGGAAAACGGTAATATTTTTTTTAGTAACAAAACAAATCACCACGTGAATTTATTGTTTAAAGTAACAAACAGCAATAGCAACAACGTCATCACCATCATTATGAATAGTATTGGAGAAAAAAAAGAAATAAAACTTAAATAAAAATTCTCACAATAACAAAACAATAAAATTTATAAAGAAAACAAAGCAAGAAAAAAAAATGTATGTAAAAATATTTTTGTCTGACATTGAAAAATGGCCGGTCACGTTTTATTGCTTTTTTGAGTTAAAGGTTGTTTTGTTCGCTTTATTTCTTTTATATATTTTTGCTTTCTGTAACATGGACCTTTATTCCCCCAACTTTAAATATATATTTTTATTTTTGCACAGAAAAAAATACAAACTGCAACATAACATAAAACGAATAATTCACTATGCAACCAAATAACCATATTCCAACTCTCAACTACAGCTTAGTTTAGCTTAAATTAACTTTTTATTTAAGAAATACAAAATCATGGTGTTAAAGTAATAAAAAGCCTTTAATTTCAGTTAGGTTATGTAGCCCCTGAAAATATGCTTTAAATATATAATTTAACAAATGTATAGAATAGCATTTAATATGTTTTGTTGTGGAAGAACCATTTGTATTTGAATTAGTATTTTTAAATTTAATTATTTTAAAGCAATGATCGGCAATAAGAGAGCAAATGATAAATTTCGAATCTATTTTTTCTTCTGGTTCTCATTTATTTGTTGCTGGGATTTTTATGTATGTAAAAAAGAAGCAAAAAGCATTCACACACTAAGAGCTATGAGTGCCGATTACTCTATTAAAGACATTTTTGTCGTAAATATAAAAATATATATTTATGTTTTCAAATCAATCAAAAACTAAAACTGTTCATTTATATTATTATATATGCCCCTGAAAATATGCTTCAAATACATTCAAAAGTAAAGAATTAAAAAAGGCCTTCTTAAGTCAATTTGAAAATCTAAAATTTTATTAAAATTAGGGGAGCCTAAAGATATTCAGTACATGAAGTAATTCCAACAAACTTGTTCTGATCTCTAAAATCAAAATATTAGATTTTTTAATTGTACAAGGCGATCTCTAACAAATCTACAATTTTCCAGTCGAAATAAAAAGTTTAATTTTACATCAGAATGCATTAAGATTAATACCCAACAATCCAACAAATCCAAGACAGTAACCATAATAGATCTCTATATTTTTAAGCACCTCAGCACTATTGATCATTTTCTTTTTTCTTTCGTTTTGGTTTGAAATATTTAGTTTTAATTAATAATTTCAAGTATTTGCTGTAGAGTGATTTCACTGTTTATTTTCATATTAATACCAATACTATTTCTTCCCAAGTTAGTTATAAAAAAAAATCCACAAAAAAAAACTCTTCTATATTACGAGTATTTTATGAAATTTTTGTTTTTATTCGATTGTCAGCATCTGTGTCTGTGTAAAACCTGTGTGCAGCAGCTACTTTTGGCTGACTGGTTGGTTAGTTGCTTGATTTTATTGTTGCTGTTCAAAATGTATTTTATGTTGCTGATGTTTTTTCTTGCATTTTTTTATGTTACTATACTACAGGGATGGATAAATGTTTACTTAAGCAAAAGTCAAAATAAAGAAAAGTTTGATCCGATTACCAAGCAAACACTTGTGATATTTTAATCCTTATTTGTATCAGAACACATACATATGTATTTATTAAAGCTTTGGTTATAATTATAACAATATAATTAAAATTTAAAATTATTTATTTCTTTAACCCCCAGTTTTTATAAGACAACCGAATAAATCGTTCAAATGTTCAAATTGTATGGAAAACAACAAATAAATTTCAAATTTTTTTGTTACAAAAACAGGGGATAAGTCTTTAATAAGACCCTTAAATTATTTAAAGTTTTAAAGTTTCATTTTTCCATTCCTGTTATTTCTCATATACTCATAAATATGTTTATTTTGTTGTTGTTGTTGGAGTATTTTTATTGTTGTTTCTTTTTTTTTAAAAAACATTATTTCAATTTTATTTTCGTTTATATCCTGTTTTTCGCGAAATTGAAAATGATATTTGTATGTTGCTGTTGTTGTTATTTTTTTTCACTTTATTTATATTTTTGTTTGTTATATAAAATGTTTTTCTATATTATATACTACATGCATATATACAACATACATACATATGTATATGTAAATAAATACCAGGGATGTAAAAATATATTGTTAGTCATTATTGGTATTTTCCAATATTCATGTAAAAATATTGATGATGTTTTTGTTGTTATTGGTTTCTGTTGTTGTGTTTTTTTGTTGTGTTGTTGATAGTTGAGAGAATTAAAAAAAAACATATACCTACAGATAATGTTGTTGTTAAATTTAAATATAATTTCAAATGACAGTTTTACCATAATTAGTTAAAAAGTTAGGTAAAACAAACACTGAGAATTAATCCATATTAAATAGTTTATATTTTAATAAAAAAAGGTTTATTTGTGAGGAAAATAACTTTATAAAATTAAGAACATTTGTTGATAAATTGATTATAATTGATTTAAATTTTTTAAATGTACGTTAAAAACTTTTAAACAAATAAAACATAATTATTTAATATTTTCAACCTGATATGGTGTCTATTTGATAACAAGGAGGTGTCACTATTTTTCGAGAGAATTTTATGTTTTTTATAGGATGGATTTTAAAATCGAAATAATAGTTTAAGACATTAAGTTTAACTCTACAATTGTAAAATTGTTCCTTAAATGGAAAAAAAACTATAATTCAATGTTATGCTCAATACATATTATGTTAAAGCTGCTGTTGTTGTTGTTTTTATTCTTGTTATTGTTGTCTACATTCACTATTAAAACGACAACATATTACAAAAAACAACAGCTACAACAACAACATAATAATAATAAACGTTTACAAAAATAATGCCAACTTAACAATAAAAGTGTTTAAATTGCAAAAAAAAAATATATATAAATTATATAAACTTCATCATATAAATTAAAATATACAACAAAAACTAACTGAATACACTTTTATATAAAATTTTTTAATATTGTTCAATAATATACCTGTCTAGCTATACAAACAAATATTCATAAATACATATACACATGCATAATATTTTGTTTATATATATTTTTAAAACCTTCTTTCTACTCTTCCTCTCTCTCTCTTATTCTATACTAATAAATATATGAATATTAGTAATGAACCTACACTCCTGTTTGTTTATTATTTATATGCATATACATATATATTTATAACAATTTTTAATTTTTTCTTTACAAAAGGAGTGGTATCCTCATAAATAGAAAAATTTGTTTATATTTTGGGAGGACATATAAAGGAAACATTTACTGATATTGTTATTTACACGTTTTACTACAATATTATTAATAAGTTTTTTTTTAATGATTTTTGCTATTCTTGTTGTTGGTTTGTTTACAATATCAGTTGTTTATTATGGCTAATATACATAAATAGTTAAAACTTATTTTCGTTTATTAATTTCGTAAGTGTTTTTAATATATAATCTATTTTAAAAATGTAAATTGTGAAATAATTGCATAATTATTAAAATAAAGAGTAGATAATTGAAAATTAAATTATTAATATAAATTTTTAATTGAAAGATTTATACATTCCTAGGAAAAATTTTAAAACATGATCTAAAATCATTAGTTCTAGAACTAGTGTAATCAGAACCTATTTTTAGTTCTGAAATCGTTATAAATGATGTTTTAGAGAACTAGTGCTTCTGTGAGACTTCTACATCACTTCTGAGAACAAATTAATGGCTCTCGAATTACTTCCTTCAAATTACTTGTATAAAAATTTCACAAATTCTAAAATTTGAAACAAAATGTTTACAAAAGTTAACTGAATTTAAAAAAGGGCTT
Source organism: Phormia regina (assembly GCA_001735545.1). NCBI lineage: Eukaryota > Metazoa > Arthropoda > Insecta > Diptera > Calliphoridae > Phormia > Phormia regina. The sequence continues at coordinate 21,707 of MINK01171953.1, forward strand.
TTGGAAAAAACTCGTTATAATAAAAAATAAAAAATAGGGTTTGAAACCCTAACACTAACACTTCTTAGTTCTGAATAATGATAATTTCGAGCAAAAATCATTTATGAAAGAAGAAGTTCTAGAACCGTTCCATAGAATGGTTAGTGGCTAGCTAACACTTCCAAAACAAAAACCAAATTAGAACATGTACAAGCTATTTTCATGTGTTCTGGAACTAGTTGTAGAACTAATAAAATTTTTTCCTGGGTTTTAAAATTGTTAACAAAAACAATTAAATTTTATTTTTTGTACAAATAAAAATTTCATTTTAATTTCTTTTAAATACATTTAAAAAAATTATATTCTTAGAGATATTGTATAACAATTCTCAAAAATTTCTAAATATCTTTTACATTTTCAGATATTCTGATTTTAAAATTCATTTTTAAAAAAGGATACACCAATATAGATGATTGGATTTAGAATCACCATTTGAATAAATTTTTTGATGTCCATCAGTCTGCCTGTCTGTCTGACTGTTTATCAGGTTATCCATGTGAATCTTGCAATTGAATTACAGGCATATCATCTTCATATGGATCAAGGACAACACTTTTTCGTTTAAACTTCGCCAATGAATGATTTAAATATATATACATTATAATAAATCAATATAAATAATTTCATAAATAATAATTTGCCATAGCCCCCAACCAGGCGTGGATCCACGGCTAGGGAAAAAAGGAAATTTACCTCCCAAAAATAAAATTATTTAAAGAAAAATCTGTACCAAATCATACAATTTAAGGAAATAGTTAAGAAAATCATACTATTTTTCCCCCACAAAAACTTGAGCTGGATCCGCGCCTGTCCCATAAAAATGATAGTCTTAAGATTGGGTTTGACATACATTTTGACAAGTCAATTTTTTCGTTTGTTTTATAAAAACTGGAGATTAATTACGTCTTAATAAAATATCATAATTTTTAATAAAATGTTTCCTCCTAAAAGTATGCTACATATATTTACAAACAATTCTTAAATGCAATTCAAAAAACGATTAATAACTTTTAATGTTTTTAATTGATTTTAAAGTGCGTGCTAATCCCTTTTTTATTCTAAACGAAATATAATTAAAGATTTTAAATACATTTTAATACACATTTTTTTCAATACACATTTTTTTTCTCCTAAAATTATACCACATATTTATACAAACAATTTGTTGATGCAATTCAGAAAACGATTAATAACTTTTAATGTTTTTAGACGATTTTAAAGTGCTAAATATAAACAGCCGTATTCACAAAAAATAATGTATATTTGATAAAGGTTTACTAACTTTTTGTATATAAATTTCCATAAGAAAAATTAGTAAACTATTATCAAGGATATATTAATTTTTGTGAATATAGCTGAAAATATTTTTCCATATAATACATTAAAGCTTTTTTATGATTTATTTATTGCATACTTTTAGGGTGAAAAAGTTATTTATATATTAGTTTAAAATATTTTTATATGACGTAATTAAATTTAAAGTAAATTAATTTTCTTCTAAAACAGAAAAACATAAATTACATACACTATAATATCTTTCAAGTGATTTTTCATCGTAGCAGAATAATATAATTAATAATTCATAATAAATATAATTAATTTTTAATATTTTCTTAAAATTTTTATTTATATAAATTATAATATAAAATTTAACAATAATATTAATAACAATATCCTTATTTTTCTTTTCATTTTAGGTAAGTTTATATAAATTGCAAGAATGTCTATCTATATATAAAATATTGTAAGTATACTTATTCACACACACACATATACAAACAAACATCTTTCAAAAGTTCTTGTTAATATCCTTAAATTAAAATTTCATTTGTGCTTCTTGTTAAAATTCGTATTTAAATTACATTTACAAATTCTTTGAATAATTTATATTATTTTATTAACATACAAAATATTCTCTATATACATACACAAAACTTCATTTTATTTTGTAAACTTACATAAATTAAATTTTTAATTAAAATTAAAGAAAGAGTGAATTTTAATTAGAAAAATTCTAAAGAATCTATAGAAATGTTGTAAATAAATTATTAAGGAAATGTTGAAGAAATTTGAAAATATTTGTTTTTAAAATATTTTAATTAAAAGAAAAATTTTTTAAAGAAAATAGAAAATATTTAAATTCTTACTAAATTACTAATAAAATTGTTTAAATATTTTTTTATTAAAGAAAAAGAAGCGATATTTTCTTTGCAATATGAAATACATACCTATATGTTAAATTTTCTTATATTTTAAGAGCTTTCCTTGAAAACTTTAAGGAAATTATATTTTGTTAAAAAAAAATCGTATTACAAGAAATTAATCTGTATTGACAAGAGGTTTGCTATAAAATTTAATATTTCCTAGAATTTTTTATTACAATTTATCTTTCATAGGAAAATGTTTATCTAAAATTTTTCTTTTATATATTTAATAAAAAAAAGCAAATACCTTAAATAATTCTTGTGATGTATAGTATGAAGTTATCAGTCTTTTGTCTTTAACTTTATACAAATGATTCATTAGTGAATAATAGAAAATAATTATACAACAAAATATATAAATAATACTAGATATTGATGAATAAAACAATGACAGCTCTAATGACATCTACAAGTTCAAATTTACTAACTAACTGACCGCCCACACTTACTCATACACCAGCATATAATATCAACGTATTACAGAGAAGAGGATATTTTTTTGAAAATGTCCTTTCCAGGCCATTGTCAATACATAATTGTGTAAATGCAATATACAGCCAACAATGCAAAATGTCCTTAATTTTATTATAATTGAATTAATTACTATTTACAATACAAATATCAAAAAGGAAAATAAGTAAAATAAAGTAAATACATATATAAAAACAAAATTTAATTAAAAAAGTGCATTAACTTTAATGAGTAAAAAGCATTTACCATAGTTTTCTCAGAATAAAGTCCAAATACAATAAAAATATATATATATTTTATATTAAGTATGAAAAAAAAAAATCCAAACAAAAAAAAAATACGAAACAAAATACGTTTTAACTTAATTTTATAAAATATTAATATTGAAAATAAAAGAGAAGAAAAAGCAATAATAATGAGAAAATGTATTCAGTATACAGAATACACTTAAACTAACACACACATATACACTCACTCATACTTATATACATCCCTGTATAAAATGGCATGCCACAAATTTCAATTACATACAGGAAGAAGAAGCATCATCATAAAATTGCTAAAATAAATAATAATAATGGAAAAAATTCACACGAAAAAAATAATATATATAAAGAATGAAAATAAAAAAAAATAATATAACAAAAACAAAAAAGAAAAAAAATATGATGAAAAATAATAATAAACGAACATAAAAATATTTACCTCCAACATATTTATACACACTTTCCCCCTCTAGCATGGCTAACTCCCCTATAATACTATCATTAACAATTTAAGGGGGTGGCCTTTAATATAAAATTTCCAGCTTTAAATAAGAATATTTTTGTTTTATTAAAATATCAATTATTTTAGTACTAATTTTGTTTTGTTTCGAAAATTTAATTCAATTCAATTCCTAATAATAACTAAAATACCAAATAAGCAAATTATACAAAAAATTAAAATTAAAAAAAAAAACAAGAACAAGATTGTAATATTGGCCNNAAAAAATTAAAATTAAAAAAAAAAAAAAAAAAACAAGAACAAGAACAAGAACAAAATTGTAATATTGGCCAAAAGAAATTTTAATTATATTTTCAATATAACAATAACAACAAGAAAATAAACAAAAAAATCAATGATGAAGCTAAAACTGAAGAAATTGCTAAAGGGTGCGGAAAATGCTTACAATCTAAAATTCCAAAAACAAAACAAAAGAAAGAAAAGAAGAAAAAAAGATCCAACCCAATACATTCCAAATTCCTCTTACTCATACTTACTTATACAACATTGTTGTAGGAACAACAAAATGCCATACCCTTGGCTTAAAGCAACACCACCCTCTTATAGCCTGCTTACCACACCACCCCACCCCTCATCAACATCATCATCATCATCACCAGCATTTAAAAAGGTAAAATCAATAAAGACGCGCAAAAGAGAATAATGGAGAGTGACGACAAGTTTGGAGCAAGAGAAAGTGCAAGAATTTCAAGAAAATTGCAGTGATACTAAATACAACAATAACTAACGAACCAACACACCATTACACAGACTCAACACATTTACACAAAGACACACACACACACACATATGTATATAAACGTTGTCTGAATAGAAACAACGAGGAAGAAAATTTCAAAAAAGAAACCAAACAATGAAAAATATGGTTGTATGTTGTCAGCTTAAAAGAATGAAAGAAAGACAGCAGCAGTTATAGCAACAGCAAACGACATCAACAACAGTCATCCTGCCAGTCAGCCATTTAGTCGTTTAGCCCAGCAAAACTTATAGATCCAACAGGCAAGAAATAAGAATTCCTTGTCTACTCTACGTTAACTGCGATAACATTAGCGCCGTGAATGCTGCTACAGATGTTTCTCTAATGCTGGTGTTGATAGTTTGAAACAAAAAGAAAATATCGCGTAAAACAGACTCACACACACTTGCAGACTGATACAAACACTTAAACAAGAGAATAATTCTACCATTATAATGTCAACGATGACGACGACGAAGCCAACAAAAACGAAAGGCAAGATCTACAGTGGGTCTCCAAGATTTGTTTTCATTTCATATAAAAACTTTTACTTACTGATGTTACAAATGACAAACAAATAAATAATAAAAATTATACTAACAAATAAGGACTCTCTTTAGATAGATCTGTATTTTATATTAGAAATCCTTAATGCGATCATCATCACTATTTGTCACTTAAACACTGTGTGTATCACAAAACAACATTTCTGTACAAGGAAAAATAATGAATATGGCTACAACAACAAGACGAAAAAAATATAACCAAAGAAGAGAAGAAAAATAAAACGGAAATGCTGTTGAAAATATATGTGCATATTTTACTCATACTCATGCAGACACATTGACACATGCATACTTACACTTATACATATTCAAATAATATTATTGTACATGTGCACAAAAAGCAGCAGCAACAAAAACGACAACAACAGAAAAAAAAACTTTATTACTTTTACCCTTGATGCGGTTCCAACTGTGTGTGTATGTGTGTATTTATATGCGGAAAATTATATCGTTGTATGTGTAAATGTGAATGAATATGTGTATGAGTGTTGTGTTATGTATAGCTTTATTACAGGGTGAGGAATGTTGTCTGAGAATTATCGATTTTTGTTAGTATTGTGGAGTGCGCAGTAAAACTACTGAAATCATGTCTGTGTTCTGTTCTGTTCTGTTCTTGATACGACTTAGCTCGGCTGGGTTTTTTATTCTGGTGTATTCATGGCTTTCTTTCTTGTTTTGTTTTTGTTATTGTTTTTTTGTTTTGTATGTGTCTGTTGACTGCTTTTGTTGGCGTTTTTTCAATATCGCACAGTCTTTGTCTCAGTTTTTGTCCTGGTCGTTTTTATACTTACGTGCTGGTGTGTGCGTTCTTGTTTATTTTAGAGTTTCCACGTCTAAAAGTTTTTTGTTTCATGTCGTTTTTTTTATTTTTTTTAATTTGTATTTTCTTTGCCGCTGCTATTTTCATTTAGCTTTCGCTATATTGCAAATGTCGTTCGTTGTATGCGCGCATTGAGTATTTTGACATTGTCTCTTGAAATTTTCCAAAAGGCAGCTGAGACAGCTGGTTGGTGTATATGCAGGCAGCCATAGATTTTTTTGTCCTTTGTTTCCATAGGTATAGAAATACTTGTATTTACAAATAATTTGCCATACACTACGTATGAGTGTGTTGGAAAATGATAATTTTTTTTTCTTGTCGTTATTGCTGTTGTATCCCCTCCTCTATCCCCAACATCATCATCAACACCATCATCGTGGTCGTCTTCGTTGCTGTCTTAATCACTTACATATACTCATACTTTTAGTACAAGTTTTGTGCCATATGGACTCTGTGAGTAGGGGCTGACAATGTTGCTGACCACGAACAACAAAGGAAATAAATGGAAAATATTTCTTCTTAGAAACTAGATAGATGGAGAACAAAAATAAGTAAAGACAAAGTAAAATGAGAAGAAAATACTATCACTCATACTTATACATTGATATGAATATATAGCAAGACTCACATACACAAAAAGGCGTTGTTATTTTCGTGAGCAGCAACAAAAACAAAAAAAAAAAAACACAAGACTGAATAATAAAAATCAATACAAAAAATATTAAAGCTATTTTTAAGGACTCTTTAGATAGATGATAGATATTTTAGAAAAATATTAAACACTGATTTAATAGGAAATTTAATTAAAGACAATAATTAATTTTGAAACTTAATTTAATTAAATTTTGTTAAGGTGTTTTATATACAATTTATAAAATTGTATTATTTATTTAATAAAATATACAAATTTTTATTAATTTTACAATTATACTCATTTGAAATTTTTTCTGCTAAATATTTTTATGTTTTGAATTCCCAACTAAGTCTTATGTCAATTTCTTAAGAGATTTATTCTCTTTAATTTTTCGTACACTATTTTAAGATCTTACCAAAGGAATTTTCAGCATTATTTAGTACAGCTTAAACTTCATTACATAAATAATGTGTCTGTTTTTATATATGATATAAACTTTGACCTTGTTAGGACTCTAACATATGTCAAGAAAAGTTGCAAATTTGTCTTAAAAATTTTAATGATTAGACAGACAGAGGGACATCATTAAAAAGAATCAGAAAAGGATTCTGAGGAAATTGATATATACTTTAATATGGGTGTGGTATTACTTATTACTAATTCTAATTTTTACAAATTCATATTGTGGAAACAATAACAAAAAACTAATAATATATAGGGCCATCCAAAATATAAAAGATTATATTTTTTCATGAATCAAAGGGGTGTTATAGCATACTTTTGGGCTTAAAAGGATATTTTTCCATTATTTCATAAAAAAAATCTTATAAAATATTTTATATACTTAAATAGATAATTTTGCTTATATACACTGAAAGAATAAATTTAGGATGCTTTTATTTTTATTATTTATTAAAATAAAAGGAATAGTTTAAAATTGGTTTTATGGCTTCTTAGGTTTCTCGCAATGAATTTCAGCACTCCCTTCACCTTATTCGGTTTATAATTTCCATAATTTTCATAGTAAGGCAAACAATTTAATCTGTATGTCTGTTGAAATGGCATTTATAAAAGCCACCGATAACTGCTATCTATAATATATATATCAAATGATAGAAAACTCTTTTGAGAATTTTGCTATTGAAAGTCAGTAAGATCGGTTAATAATTTTCGGATTTAAAGTTTGTTTTCAAATTTGAAAATTTACAATTTACAATGGTGACTTAATTTTTTGTATGTGAAATTTTCTAAAGCTCATATTATATAGACCAAAATATAAACATATTTTTTAATAAAATCAATACATAATGAAAAAGATTCGGTGCAACCTAATATACCCAGCAAAAACTTGGTGATGGCATGTAGTTACAGATGCATTTACTTTTCAATGATAACAACATACTGTCTGCATTACATGAAAGTAGATTAGTAAGTACTTAGTTTAAACCTAATATGTAATCAATTAATTGAGATCAGATTTTAAAGTATAAAAATGATATACTTTTAGAAACGGTAAAACATGAACTCGAATAATTTTAATTTTGACAATTCAGTTTTAAATTATAATCTTTAATTTGAATATTTACTTTCAATAAATTATTTTAAAAAATATATCAGGTATATTTTTCCATATTTCAATACTTATTAATGTCCCATAATGTATTAATCTGACTAATAATGACTTCTACAATACTTTGAAATTAATAAGTTATAGAATAGTTTCTAAGTAATTAGTTTTTATAAAGATATCTAAGTAATGACTTTCTGAAATGCCTACCAGTAATAATATATAGTAAGTAGTTGCCTCTAATGACATCACCGTGTTAAAATAATGAGTCATTCATCTAATGTGTATGTAGTGAAGAGCCATTATATTAGCTTCTTAAATCATTATATGGCAAGCAAAGTTTTTGCTGGGTAGTAACAATTTCGTTTTTTATTTCTTATTTTTTTAATTATAATTATTTATGCAGAATTTTGAAAGTCAAGATATTAGAGATTAATTCAGGTCTAACCTAAAATTTATTAAAATTTGTTTCATACGTTCAGCATTGCACGAAAATTGTGATGTTTTCAAACAAAATTTCAAATTTTTCGGTCTAAAAAATAAAGTCAAGCAAAATTGTTTCAAGCTTTAAAGTTATTATATAACTAACAATATATATATACGATAAAATTACCGCTAAACTGATACCTAATGAGCTAGAAATGTAGACAAGCGAAGCGATATTTTATGAGAACAGTCTACTTTTCATATTTCATCAAGGCACAAAAAATATAATATAATTTATTTTTTTTTTTTACATTATAATTAATGCAATATATTCACAAAATAACAAACTTTAAATGTTCTAAATTTAGTTCACCTTTACCTGTAATAGGTAATTAGTTATAAGTTTTTTAATTTAAAATTTTATTATTAATACCAAATTTTATAAACTTTTCTTAGCAACAGTTCTTTCATTTGTTTAATTATATGAAATAATTATAAACAAAATATTCATAAAAAGAGGAAAATATTAAATCTCTGTAAGGTTCTGAATCTTAACATCCTAAAGAAATATGTCTTTATTTGTAAAGATTACTAATTCCTTATTACTGCAAATTTATCATCCTGTATATCGTCCTCTATGATAACAAGACCAATAAATGATCATTTTTATTAATCCCTTTTCCTCCTAAACAACTTTCATACACAATACTTTTTGATAGCATCAATAATTTAACAGCTATGCTTTATTAAAAAAATTCCTCTGTATGAGTGTTGTTATCCTAACACATACTTATATATTATGACTAACCCAAATTGAAGAAAAACAACTCTTCTATTTATAAATTGTAATTTCTTTACGCATCCTATATTCAATTACAATTTTGACCTTTATATTGTAAAACTTATTGGTAATTTTATTTTCCCTTTAAATAAACTAATTTCAAAAACTTAATGTTAAATAAAATTCTTCTTTTCTAGTTATAATACAAAAACTTTATCATAAAACAAAAACTTTTTTACTAGAAAATGAAAAAAAGAAAAGAAATATAAATAAACAAAAGAGTAGCCCGTAATAAGGTTCTTGACCTCAATCTTAAATATATTTAAGTTTAACTTTAGGTAATTGTTTTTATTTTTTTGCCTTAAATTCCTTATTGTTGTTGTTATAGGACTTGTATGTAATAAACATTTACACAACAAGCTTGAATTATAGAGAAGAAGGAGAAAAAAATAGAAAATAAACAAAAGGAAAAACTTTAAGAAAAATTGAAAAACTTTCTATTTTTATCAATGCTTTTGTAAACGTACTTTTTATATTTAGTACGATTTTTTGTAGTTGTATTACTTTTCAAACTCAAATTCAAACAGGTATTAAGATTGTGTTATTTGTAGTTATTATTATTGTTGCTGTTGTTGCTGCTGCTGAACTTGGGAATTCCCAATGCCAGATGTTAGACTTAATGTCTGTCTGTTTATTTGTCCGTCCGTCCGTCCATCCATCCTTCTGTCTGTTTATTTAGGTGGGTGTCTATATATGTATGTGAATGTGTAAATGAATGAATGAACTTATTTTTTTCTATTCTGTTTCATGATTTCCTTTTCTTTTTTGCGAAAAAGTATCACTTCCGTTTCAAGCCAGACATTGACTTTTTTCTTTATTCATTAAAAAAAAACAAAACAAATGCCTTTTTTTGTCAATTGTTTTGCAAGGCAGCAAAAGTTGCGTAGCAAAAGAAAAAAAAATCCTACAACAAAATTATATGCCAAATCATAGCAAAATTCTTACACACTTGTATCCTTATAAAAACTCAATCACCAAGGAAAAGCAAACAATTTATAAAAAGAAAAGCAAAATGAAAAAAAGAAAGAAAAGAATTGAATGCCACAGGATAAATATAAAAAAAGAAACACGCAACATCACTAGCAAATAGCAACAACCTGACAAATAACAACAGCAACACATACTGATCCTTTTTCTCCCCACACAACAATTCACAGAAAAACTTTTCCATTTTTTTTTTCCTCTAAACGAACATTTTTTTCCTTTATTTCCTTTTTAAAAAATTCAATGTGTTTTAGACATGATGAAGAAAAACTTACTGGAACAACAATGACAAGAACAAAACGAGAAAAATAAATATGAACTTTATTATTTGAAAATAAAAATGAAGACTAATAGACGAATAATATACAAAACAATACGTATAAAAAGAAGAAGAAGAAGAATAAAAAAAACTGAAATGAATCTTACAATTTCAAACAAATACAAAAGAAAAAGAAAAACTCTTAAACGGGATTGTTGACATTATGAACTTGAAAAAAATACTCACAAAACTCAACTTGATACTGAAATGAAAAATATTCTTCTTTTTTATTTATTTGATTCATTCGTTTGTTTTTTCTTCTTCTTATTGTTGAATCCCTACTGTTGCTGTTTCCTTTTTCCTAGTTGTTGTGGGTTAAAGATAAAAATAATATTTTGTAGTTAAATATAGAAAGAAAAAGAATCCTAAAGAAATAAATAAAAACAAATACTTACAGTTAAACATCAACAAACACATTCGTTTACACTCACACAATCACATAAACATTAACTAAGTAAAACAAATTGTTGCAAAAAAAAAAAAAAGGAAAAGAAAAAATTTTATGAAAAAAGAATAAAAATCATGAATGAAAAGTGTAAAAGGATTTTTTGCGTATTTTTTTCCTTTTTTAGTATTTTGTATAGTTGAGGAAAAAAAATTGCTTTGCTTTTTCTTGTTAGAATAAAAGAAAAAGTCTGAATGAATGAAAAATATACTTATTTAAAAAAAAAACCCCAACATGGAAAAGTATCAAAAAGAACCCAGACGTTTGTAATGTCTGCTTATGTTTTTTTTATTATAGAAGCAGTAGAAGTAGTTGTTATTGTTGAGTTTAACACAAAACAAAAAAAATATGAATTTTTCAAGGGATTGTCTAGAGGAAACTCTCTAGCAACCAGACATATTCAAACAGTTACACCGACAATAACAAAAATATAAAAATAAAAACTACAACAATACAAACATACTATATTTGTTGTACATCCATACATACATGGTAAATAGTAAATATGACAACGCATAAAGTCTACTAGCAACTACAACTACTACGACAACAACAACAAATACCGCAAATAAAATTTCAAAAAATAAAAATAGAAAAAAACGTAAACATTATCCGCACAATACATGCAAGAAACAGAGAAAATACGCACATACTTACATATTTACCCACACTGTCACATAACTATACAACAAGTGCACTATGGTACTTTAAAAGTAATAAATATGTACTTAGTAAGCTCATAAAAAATTCCAATGACTCATTCTTATGATTCATTCTGTTAGCAATTTCTGGTTTATAAAAACGTATAAAAAGTATTGCCTATACCATAGGCTGAGTTTTTATACAAAATTGTTAGTATCGGAAAATATTTTACAAACCATAGCTTTAAAATTGATACATATGTATGTATGTATGTATGTATGTATGTATGTATGTATGTATGTATGTATNNTTTTTTTAAATTATTACAACCAGTACGAAACACACACTCGCACACACTGACAACTGCAGAGGAAAAAATCAATAAAATGATGAAAATATTCAGCACAACCAACGACGACAACAGACGATGGACGGACGCATTCATTCGTTAATGTTTTTTGTATTTTTTTTGGCTGTTGGCAGCCANNTCATTCGTTAATGTTTTTTGTATTTTTTTTTTTTTTTGGCTGTTGGCAGCCACAAAATGCGTCATAATCACTTTAAGAATGAAATACACATTTTTCTCATTTTAATATTTCACAATAAAATTGTTTTAAAAGACTTGATTTTTTATGTAAATTGTTTTTAATTTACGGAAATTATTTTTAAATCCAGTAATGTAAATGAAAATATAATTAATAATATTATTATTAGTTATACCCTACACTACCAAAGGTAAGGCAGAGAAAATATTTACGATGTCCTTCCGTCCGTCCGTCTTGTTGGCTGGCTGGTTGTGCGCAAAGTACAGGTCGCAATTTTAGAGATAATTTCATGAAACTTGGTACATGGGACTTTTTTGTCACAAGGACGAAGCCTATTGATTTTGGTCATAATCGGCCCATTATTTCACCTAGCCCCC
>MINK01171954.1:0-52060 GCA_001735545.1 Phormia regina
CTTTTATAGAAAAATTTCTTTCATAGAAAATTTTCTCATCAAATTTTTCTTCTGCAGAAAATTTTCACCTAATAAAATTTTGTTAAAACATTTTCTAATAAAATTTCGTTTATAGAAAATGTTTTAACAAAATTTCTTTTATACACAAATTTCTCTTAAAATTTCTTTTATAGAAAGTTTTCTCCTAAAATGTCTTTTATGGAAAATTTGTTACAAAATTTCTTTTCTTTGTAGAACATTTTCAATAAATATTCTTTTATGGAAAATAAGGGATAAATTTTCTTTAAAATATCCCTCTTTATATTTTCGTTAATTTTCATTAAATTTTATTTTAATTCTTTAGTTGCATAAATTATTATTATTTTTTTTTTTTTTACGAGAATTTGCATAAATTTTCTTTTTATTAAAAATTTATTACAAATTGTTTTCTTGTGGAGAACTTTCTTAAAATTTCGTTTTTGGGGAAAACTTTCACAATTGTTTTTTTTTTTTTTTAGAAAATTTTCGTAATTTTTTATAGGGTATTTTTTGAATTCGTTTAAATCTTATGCAATTCACCATATCCCACCTTTTTTAATGTTTTGTTTTTTTTTCTGTTTTAGCTTTTCCAAGAAAATACTTTGAAAATGGAAAGTGAAAATAACAATAAAAACAGCAGACAGTTGAAGAAAAAAAAAATAATAACAATCATATATATTTTTTACTTTCACAATTTTCATGTGATGTCGCAGAAATACAAAAAAAAACATACATACATTTATATAAACATATGTGTGTATGAGTGTATATTTTCTTATTTCACTATATGAGAAAATTATAAAAAAAAACAACAACAACAAAATTTAAATAAAATAAGTAATAAATTTTAAAATTTATAAAATAAATATTTAGTATTTGTCTCATTTTTTTTATACAATCACCCAACACCCACGTTTTTTAATAAAAATTAATTTAAAATAAAAAATATAAAAAATAAAATCAAAATTTTGTTTATGTGTATTTTTTTGAAAAAAAAAGCGTAGTATTTGTGATTATTTTTAAATGCATTTGTAAACAAAACACACAACCAACATGATAATGACACACACACTTTAATAAATGCATAAGTAAATTTCTCACACATATGAATTATATGTATTAAATACTGAGTATAAACAGTTGTGTTGTACTCTCTTAAGAGTGGAAACAAAAAATTTAATTAAAAAAATATGCATCAGGTGAAATGGATAAATAATTTTTATATAAAAATTTAAAAATATATTAAAAAAAAAAAAGAAAAAAGAAATAAATAGTACCCTGACATTTAGACATTTTTTTCTTCTTGCGTTTTTTGTTGCTGTTTAACATTAATGAGAGAAGTCCACCCATAGAAAAAATATTAATAAATTCATGTTTGGTCTTTGTACATTATTATTTTTTTTCTTTCAATGACCTCCTGAGCATGAGGGTGTTCAAAACAAATTATCAGAGTAATTTTTTTTTCGCTCTTTTTTTTTTCTTCAATTATATTTATTTCTTGTACGTACATAAGTGTATGGACTCTAAATGATCATTATTACAATTTTTTTACCTCTTCTGGCTTTAATGTTGTTGTTGTTTTTAATATTTATTATATTGTGTAAGTGATAATTTGTTTTCTCATTTTCTTAACTCTGTCCGTCTGACTGTCTGTCCGTCTGTTTGTTTTTATTTTATAATTTTCTTATTTTTTTTTTTTATTATGTGTCAATGTTAAATTGTACGTCAGACCAGACAATATTAACAACAACAAAAACATCAAAAACGTTAACATTATTATTAATATGAAGAAAATCAACCACAGACGTTGACATTAACAAGATTCTATAGTTATTTAATTTAAAAGGAGGCCTTGTTGACCCATCATTTTTTACAAAATGAAATTCATTTTTAATAATTTTTTTTTTTTTGTTTTTTTATTTTGCTATTACAAAATTTATTATTTTTTCCATCATTTTCTTGGCAAAATAATGTTAAAATATTTTCATTCCCCTTTCAAAATAAATCACCATATCATGAGTAGTTGGTTTTATGGTTTTTAATTTTTGTTTTTCTGGGGCTAGAAATGTCCCCAAGTAAAAATAAACCAACAAAATTTTAAGAAATAAGACAGTAATTAGTTTAAACAAACAATAAACAAATCAGTGTAAATACACTGAAAGAAACAGAGAAAGAAAAAAAACGAAATTTAATAAACATTTGCTCTAAAAGTAATTTGAACAAATGGAAATTATTACAAAATTAAATGAAAAATGTTCTATATAGAGAAAACTTAATAAAAACTTTCTCTAAGAAGAATTTTAGTCGGAAATTTTTCTAAAAGAAATTCTATTGAAAATTTTCTTTAAAAGAAATTTATTTATAATTTCCTGTAAAAAAATTTAGGTGAAAATTTTCTATGAAATTACTGGACAAAAATTTTTTTCTATAAACAAATTTTGATGAGAAACTTTTCTATAAATGAAATTAAATGAGAAAATTTTCTCTAAAAAAATTTTTTGGGTGAAAATTTTTTATTAAAGTAATTTGATGAGAAACTTTTCTTTTAAAGAATTTTATTGATACAATTTTCTGTAAAAAGGTTTTATGAGAAAATTTTTTTAAAAGAAACATTTTTCTAGAAAAAAATTAAGTGAAAATTTTCTATGAAAGAAATTATTGCACAAAATTTTTTTTTTTCTATAAAAAAATTTTGTTGAGAAACTTTTCTATAAATGAAATTTTATGAGAAAATTTTCTCTAAAATTAATTTTTGGTAGAAAGTTTTTTATATAAGTATTTTGATGAGAAACTCTTTTTTTCAAAGAAACTTAATAATATAATTTTCTATAAACAAAATTTTATGAGAAAATTTTCTTTAAAAGAAATTTTATGTGAAACTTTTCTATAAAAGAAAGTAATAAACTTTCCAAAAATATAATTTTAAGAGACAAATTTCTATAAAAGAAATTTTATGAGAAAATTTTTTCATAAAAGAAATTTTATGAGAAAATATTCTATTAAAGAAATTTGATAAGAAACTTTTCTATGAAAGAAATATTAGAAGAAATTTTTCTTTAAAAGAAATTAAAGAAATATTTTAGTAAACAATTTTCTATGGAGAAAATTTTCTACGAAAGAAATTTTAAGACAAAATTTTCTTTAAAATAAATTTTAGAAGAAACTTTTCTTTAAAAGAAATTTTAGGAAAAAATGTTCCAAAAAATAAAGGAAACGGAAATCAATCTCAAATTTTCTATAAAAAAGAAACAAATCTATCGTAATTTTTCTATAAAAAGAGAAAATTTCTTGCAAAAGAAAAAGAAAAAAATTTATCAAAATTTTTTCTAAAAAGGAATTTTATTGAAATTTTTTTATAAAATAAAAAATTCATTGATATTTTTTTATAAAAAGAAATTTAAAGAGAAATTTAATTGAAAATTTTCGCTAAAAAGAAATTTAAAAAAAAAAATCTATAAAATAGAATTAAGGAAAATTTCTTATAAAGTAAAAACTTAGGCAAATTTTCTTTTAAAATAAATATAAAAAAAATTTAAAATAAATTATTATTTATTATAAATAAATTATTAAAATAAATTATTGTAAAATTTCTGTAGTTTTTTTCTTCCAGTGTAGTCACGTTGATTTTTAATGTTTTTAGTTATTTTCCCCCTTTAAAAAAATCAAAATATTTATGTGTAATAAACAAACTAAAAATTCAATCATTTCGTTAATATTTTAGTTTTCGTTTCCCCCAATATTTTCAATATTTTGGCAAATCATTTCAATTTTTTTTTTTTTTTTTGCCTTTTTCTTTTTTGAAAATTTGTATAAATATTTAAAAATTCAAAATTTTTAAATGAATTTAGCACACAAGAAAAAAAAAAAACAAGAACACAGCAAGCTATTAAAAACGCAAATTGTAAAATTTCCAAAAAAAAATGTAAAGAATACTAAATTATTAGATGATGAATTTTCCAACAATTAGTTACATATTTAGGGGATAATTGTAATTTACTATAGAAATTTGTTAACCGTATAAAAATCCATTAAATTTAAAGATTTTCTTTTTGTTTCATCATTTAATATTTTCTTTTAATGTGTTTTGATATTATTTTGTAATATTTTTTTTTTTAGGAAAAAAGTATTACATACATTGTTTCTGTTGTTGGCATTAGGTAGAAATTTTAGCAAATTTTTTTATATTGTTGAAACATGTAATGAAATTTGAAACAAGTTGTAAAGTTTTTATGGTACAAAAATAAATTTCTTTATTTTAAAATGTATTTTTAAATGATTTTTATATACGATTTTTTGTTAAATAATTCTTATATTATTACAATGAAAATATTTAAAAATTAAGCAATTTCTTTAAGTTAATTTCAATTTAAGTTAAAATGTTAATTTTAAAGTTAATTTTAAGTGATTAAAAAAAAAACATTTTTTTTATGTAATTTATTACAAAGGGTAAGTTGTGGCGTATGATTATTATTAATTATATTTGTGTATTAAATAAATATAAATATAAAGTATACGCCCTCTTAAAGCAAGTTATGAGGAGAACCATTGAATTTCTTATCTATTTTTATCAAATACATTCTAATTTTATTATTTTTTGCACAATATCTTATTTAATTCCTCCCTTTAATAATAAATTAAGTTATTTTCCTATTTTATTTTTCTTATGTACATATGCAAACTCAATTATTCATAGGAATTATGATTTTACATAAAATTTTTTTCCTTATAATAATTACTATTATTATTAACATTAATTTACTAAAACACCTACTGTCCCTTAAATAACGATTGCCTTAGTACAACCCAAATTTCCTAGAAAATAATTTTAATTTGAAAAAATTTCCATTAGGCTTAGCGCTACTAAATTTGTCCTTACAATTCCTAGAAATCATTATTCATATTCATGTCCTTTTTTTCTCTCTTTACTCTCCTCAAACAGCTACACAATCATTATCTTCTTAAAATATATTGGAAAAAATGTAATCAAATCTATTCCTGTTACCAACACAAACAATAAAAAGTAAACACAAGACACGCACTGACAAAATGAAAAATAACATTAAATCCTCATTATAATACATGTCATTTATAAAACAACAATAAAATCAACACATTTTTTTTTTATTATTCTCCCTAAGCTATTTTTAGAAACTCAAACCTGTGAAAATTTTTGGAAATTATTATGCTAAATAAAATTCTAAAAAAAAGAAGAGAAAGAAAAAAATCCCAAAAGCCAACAAAAAAAAATAATAGAGTATGATAATAATAATAATAATGCTAAGGAGTATTAGAAAATAAATTGTAAAAGTATTTAAGGCAAAAAGAAAGGAAAGCAACAGCAAAAAGAACAATGCTCCTATTTTATATATGTATGTATGTAAAAACAGTTTAGACTCTTTGTAATAAAAATTCTATTGACGTCACAGTTACACAGGATTTTTTACACACACACACACACACACACATACACTTAAACACAATATTTTACTCTTTAACTATCAGCAACAAAATTTATTATTGGTAAATGTATAACAAAAAAAAAATAGGTAGACGACCCTTGTTAATGACGTCATAAGCTAAAAGAGTAACAAAAAGAACAGTTGAAACTTTATAAGGATATTTATATATGTAGGCGTATGTGTGTGTGTGTGATTTAGTTTAATATTAAGTTAAGATTTATCATTTATATTTCATAAATAATTCAACTGGTAAATAAAAAATGAAAGAAAATAATGTTAATAATATAAAATTACCCCAAGTGATTAAGGTTACAATTTCAATACACAAAACAGAAAGAGAAGAAATTAAATGCTATAAATAGCCTAAAAATATTCAAAATTGAATTAATTATTAACTCCTTATAAAAGTTGAAATATTAAATATTCTAAATAATTTGAATAAAAAATTATAAAAGTGCATTTAAATTAAATGAAAAAATCATAAAGATGAACTTTTTATTAAACTCAAGAATTTTTAATAATTAATAATTAATTTTAAATAGAATTTTAATAAGAAAACAAATTTTTTTAATTAATTAATTAAAGTTCTTTAGCATAACTTGATGCAGAATAAAAGTTTAATAGAATAGTTAAATCGCAATATAAAATTATTTTTAGGAACGTTACTAAAATATTCTCATTCGCGAACTGAACAAGAATAAAATTTTAATTAACTTTTTTCAGATTAATTTTTAATTACAATAAAAGAAATTAATGCTGATAAGAATTTGGTCGAAAGAAAATTTTAAATTCTGAAATTTTCTTTCGTGTATTAAAAAAAAAGAAAGAATTCTTCTTAAATTTCGCGAATTTAAGCAAAAGAATTATTTTCAAAAAATAAAAAATAATAATTGTTTTTAAGAAAATACATTTTTGGAATAAATATCAAAATTTAATTAAAATTTAGTTCAAATCCAATTATTTATCTAAAATTTAATATTTTAAATTTATTTTATTTTTAAAAATAATTCTCAAATAATTATTTTCAAATTAAATGTAAACTAAATAATTTAATAATTAAAAAAAAAATCGTTTAAAAAGTGAATATTAAACAATTTTTTTAATTTTTATAAAATATTCCTAAAATTACACTAATTCTGTCATCTTTATTTAATTCATTCATTCGCAAATTAAAGGAAATAAATTATTTTTAAATCATAGTAAAGACTTTTTCCTACAGAAATAACTATAGTGAATTTTAATATTGAAAAATAAACTCAATTAACCATCTCAATCAACTCAACCATCTAAAATATATTATTTTATAGACTAAGCTAAAATTACAAAAATCCCTTATTTTAAATCAAAAATAATATAAGTAAACTAAATCAAATTATTTAAAACTTTTGTTTAATTCTCTAAGAAGTGAATTTTTATCTAGATGAATTTGAAAAGATAATTATTTTTTCATACAAAAATCTCTATATAAACTAAACTAACATATAATTTTTTTAATGAATTTCAAACTAAAAATAACGTTAATATAAATTTATTTAAATCATTTACAAAAAAAATGTACCTTCTTGTCACGAACGAGTTAAAAAAAATTAGAATTCGCGTTCGCGAATTTATATTATAAAATTTTAAATTTTATTATTATTTTATGAAAAATAATATAAATTTAATTAAATACTTTAAAAAAGTTTGTTCATTCCTTAAGCATACGAATTAAGAAAATTGAATCTCGCATTCGCTATTTCAAATTAAAATATTTGATTTTTTATTTCTTTTAAATTAAAAATGCTATAATTTCACTTAATTGAAGAATTTGAGGAATAAAGTAAGAAAACATAAAAGAAAGTAGTTTAGTGAATTCTATAATTCTATAAAATGCTGGATCAAATGTAGATAAAGTTTCTATTAAAAGTACTTCTTTTATCAGATTACAGTTTTAATAAAATTCCTATAAATTTATGTAACTACATATATGTATAAGAAACCTAAATAATAAAATTATTTTCAATAACTTTTTATTTATGTAAAAAAAAAATATTTTGATTTTTTTAATGTAAAAAATTAAAAAAATATAAAAATTCAAACAAGTAAGTATGTCTCAAATCACATAACAATTGTTTCATAATTTAATTATTTTCCACCAAAAAAAAAAAAATTAATTATAAATTTATAATATTTTTACTTACCAATAGTTCCCATTTTGTTAAACTACAATGTTTTGATGCTAAGTGCTCCAATATTTCTTTAAATTTTTAAATTCCAGCAATAATAAAATTTTATGATGATTTTAGGCTTCTCAACAAACAGCTGCACTATGTTAGTCTTGCACTCAATTAAATTTTAATTGGAAAAAATTGTTTTTATTACAAAATGTTTTTTTTTTTTTTTTAATAAAAATATTTTTGGCACAAATTTTTTGGTTTTTTTAACACCTTTTTAAGAGCTTTTTTATGGCAAAAAAAAAAAGAAAAACAAACAATTTTTTTCTTTTGCAAATATTGTCTTTTTCTTAAATATAGATTTCTATAAAAATTGTTTTGTTTAAAAAATATTGTTTTTAATAAATATTTTTGCAAATATGGTTCTATATAAATATTGTTATATTTGTAATTTTGTTTTTGCCTTTTGTTCGTTTTTGTTTTGTATTTTTGTTTATTTTATTAACAAATAATATTTATAGGTTTATTTTGTTTTATTTATTTTGTTAAAATAAAACGTAAATCATTTACTTTAGTAAATGAATTATTTTTTTTCTTCTTTTTTGCGTTTAAAATTTTGTTATTTTTTAATTTTAACTTTTAGTTTATTTTCCGTTAATGTTAACTCAAGGAGATAAGCGTATAAAATGTTTTTAAATTTTCCAAGCAAACTTATTTTATACACTCATTTCCATGATAAGCAAATAACCTTAAGGCGAATTTTCATTTAACGATTTCGCTTTAAAAACGATTGTTAGAATAAATAAAATAACCTCTCACTCACTCTCGGTGGAAGAAAGAGAATTTTTCTTACACCGGTTGTTTGAAAATATAAAAACTCTCTGTTGTAAACAATTACTTTTTTTTTTTTTTTGAAAATAAATATAATTAACACATTTCATTTAAAATTTAAAAAAGTAATAATATCATAATTTCCGTTGACCTACTAATTAATCAAATATATTAAATAATTAACAAATAATTAATAGTTTTATAAGAAAAACAAGAACAATATGTAAATATAATAAATCATGAAATAATTACTTACACACATTAAACCATAATGTTTATGCTTTTATTTACCTTAAACATAATAAGAGACACACTGTTATCTTATAATACTCTCTGGCTCAATTAATTTTCTCTCCCTCTCTCTATGTTTATTTTTTTTTTTCTGTCACTCTTGTATTGTTATTATGATTCTCCTATTGTATTTGTTTATAGGTGTATATACACGATTGTATGTGTAAATATCATGTATGTCATATGTTGCGTATGAGTTATATTTTTGCATTCTTTTATTTAACTATCTTTACTACATAACTCATACGTTAAGTAGTCCTTTAAATAAACTTTATATGAATTTCACTTTCTTTAAAGAGAAAACTTTATCATTATGAAGTTTTTTTTTTCAAGGTTTATTTATTAAGTTTTGTTTTTTTTTTTTTTAGAAAAACTTTAAAGGTGAATTTATTAAAAGTTTATGTTAAATTGGAAAATATTATAAATAAGAAAGTACATACATATGTATGTAGATATGAGATAACTTAAATAAAGTGAATGTTAAATGTGATTAAGTTTTTAATAAATGTTGTTTTAATTAAAATAATATATTAATATCAACAAATTGAAAAATTTAATAAATTAAAAAATTTTGTAAATGCATTTACTTAAAAAAAAAAAATTATATTTAATTATACATCTTTAAAAAATAAGTTTTTGTGATTAATATTAGAAAATTTGTATTTTATTAAACAAATTCATTGCATTTAATTTAATATAGAAAAAATATTCCAAATTAATTTTTAGTAAAATTATTAATTAACTTTGTATTGTAATTTAATTATTTTATTTATTAATATAATTAACTTTCTTATTGGTCTAAAATTAGTTTTAGATAAATTAACAGCTCTTAAAAAAATATAAAGGAAAATAAAAAATTAGTCTATAAAAATATAAAAATAAAATAATTGTACATCATTTTTTAATATTTTCAGCTTATTAAGTTCATTTAAAAAAAAGCTCTAACAAAAAAATCATTTATAGTAATTGTTAATATTATCATTATGATCATATGCAGCAAAATCAATTAAATAATAATGATTTTTTTCGATTTTTACTTTTTTCTGTTAATTCTTATATTTTATTATTTTTAAAATTACTTCAAAAGAAAATATTTATTTATTATTATTATTATTATTATTATTATTATTATTTTTTTTTTTTAATTTATTTTTTTTTAACATAAACTTCCTTTAAAGTATATCAAAGTTTATGCAACAACCTCGGTGAAAGTAGTTTTCGCGTGTAATATTTCTCTACTTATATTAAAAACATACAAACAAACAATGAGTTGATTTTCTTTATTTTTATTACTAACAGATGATAATCAGTTCATACATTCTTCAATGTTTATTTCTCATTATAGGTAAAAATATACTTTAGGTTGTTCCAAAAATAATCAAGATTTTTTAAACTTGTTTTAACAAACAAAGGCTACTTATTTATTAAAAAAGAAATTTATGTCAAGATCTAGACCGCTATTCGAATAAATGATATAAAATATTTACAATTAAGTATTTTCTTTAATATCCTTGTTTTAAAATTGTTACTTTATTCATTGTAAATAGTACTTTATCAAGAATTTTTAAATTCTTTAAATTTGTTTATTTATTTATTTATTTATTTATTTATTTATTTATTTATTTATTTATTTATTTTTTTAACCTTTTTTGGAATTTTCTTGTTTTTTTTTTTTCAACAAATTTTAAAAAAATGGTACTTTTTTGTAAGTACTTTATAAAATAAATTGGGTTTTTTTTGTACTTTTTTAATTTCTTTAAAATTGTATATTTTTTTGATAATTTTTTTATAATTTTAAATTTATTATTAAGTTAGTTAGATACAATTGTGAAAATTCATACTTTTTGCGAATTTAGCACTTTATTTTAATTTATTTAAATAATTTCAATACCATTTTAATATATATATATTTTTTTTAATATGAAAAAATATCCTTTCTCAACATAGTTTTTCGAAGATATTCATTCATTTTGAAAATATATGTATTTTATTTTAATTTTACAGGCGCACCCTAATATAAAGACATCAACAATGAATACAAAATATATGAGGCATTTACCATTCATTACAATCATTATTGTTCATACATAAACCTTGATAGTTTTCTTTTCAGGTTGAATTTATGTTTACAACTATTTACAAGTAAATTAACCCATTGAATGAGGGAATTAGGAAAACAAACATAATTTTCATTTTAAAAACTAATTCTTAAAAAAAATTCCTTTAATTAATTTTATTTATTATCATTTTAATTTTTATTTAATCCTTTTAAGTACAAATACCAATTTGTATATGTTTCTTAATTGTTAGTTAGTTAGCAAAACTCCTTACAAGGATTAAGAAGTTTTGCATATGTTATAGTATAAATATATGTACAAAGGTATGTATTTTGTATGTTAAAGCCTAAAAATAAAATAAAACAAAAATGGAAAGTAACACGAAATAGTAAATGAATTTTATTGAATTAGTTATCAGTAAAACGTTTGCCAGTTCGTTACATATTACGTGATTTTAGCGGAAATATTAAAACATAGAAAAAGTCAACATATTTAGCAATAAAATAACAATCAATTTTAACTTAAATATTTTAATATGTTAAAGAAATTAAAGAAAATCAATGAAACAAAAAATATTGTTGAGGTAGTCCCACACACCGCACTAAAAACTAAAGAATGTGAATTAAATACCCAACAGGAAGAACTAACAATAAAATCACATATAAATGAACATTCAAAGGAAATAGATGCCAAAGAAAATATTGGCAATAATAAGAATGAAAAAGAAAAATTTAAGACTTTAGTGAACAGTAAAGAAATAAACAAAAATTGTACCAGCAACAAAAACAATTTAAATCTAAAATTAAATAATGAAACTATAGCCGATAAAAGTTTCAAGATTTTAAAACGAAAACCATTTATGCAGGATCAAAAAAGTTCAGAGATTTTAGTAACAGATGCCTTGAAAAAACTCACTAAAAAATCTGTAGTTAGTACTAAGGAGAAACCTTTACAATTTGTCTCTAATCCCAATGAGGTTAACACTTGTTCTTTAGCTTCCCAGGGTAGTGTTATTATCGATAAACAATTATCGGTTACAGGACCTTTTAAAAAGGTCAAATGTGTTTATACAATTTTAAATAATGAGCAGATCAATACCTTGCGCAAACATGCCCAAGAGGCTGTGAAACATAATAAAATCTTTACCATAAGAGGCAATTATAATTCTGTACGTCATGCTCTTAAGTCTAGGGGTTGGGTAGAAAAACTGGAGACTCATCGCAAATCGGGACCTATACCTACCAGTCAAATTAATATTTGTGATTTATCACAAGTTTTACCCAAACGTCGTATGGGAGAAACGCAAAGACAATTTATAGCTAAGGTGGAGCGTAATATTATGTCTCGTTATATAGAAAATGTTATGTGTGATTTACTCTGGACTCCCCATAAGGAAAAGGCTGATTATGTGGAACAATCTAAAAATCCCAATATGTTGATTAATAAATTTAATCGTGCTCCGTTTACTAATAAAGAAAATTTAAATGCTTTTCTACGGGACATTAGCGCCTTTTATGAAGAAGGCGTGGCAGATATTAAATTTCCACGCTGTTTTAATGTTTGGTCACCCGAGGAACTGGGTGAATTCATAGATCATTTTAAACTTACTGCCTGCATAGCATTTGTACGTTGGTTGGTGGATAAATACCAGGAGGGTGGCTTTGATGCGGTGTTTTCAGCTGGTGGTAAAATTCCCTACGCTTCTATAGATTTTGCCTATAAACGTTGTTTGGAATTTATGGATAATTGCCAACATAATGATATTGATATAGAAGATCCTGCTCGAATTTGGGAACATGATTGGGATGCTTTTCTTCATCAACATTATCAATTAACCCACGAGGGTTTTAAAATTTTCGCTGATCCCCAAAAATTAGTGGAAAGTGTTATAACTAGAGGTTCACATATATTGGAAAATATACAATATTATTGGCCTCAATATGCCATAGATGGTTATCGTAATCTTTGGATTATTAAACCGGCAAATAAATGTCGTGGTCGTGGTATACATTTAAGCAATAATCTCAAGAAAATTGTTAATGTGGTTAATCCTTCTATAGCCACGAAAAGTCGTTTTGTGGTGCAAAAATATATGGGTAAGTAAATAAGATTCCATTCTATATTTTTAACACCTTCTTATCATTTATTACATAGCAATTGGTTTATTTTTTAATCTTAAGTATTTTTCTTTTTTTTATGATAATTTCGTCTATTATATAAAATTATTTTTATCTGTTCAAAAATTGCACAACAAATTTGTAATTGTTAATAACCAAAATTATTATGATATTAACAGATGTCTATAAAAGTAGACATGTGTATGTTTGTCATGACTTAAATAATTTGCAAAAAATAAAAGAAAAGAAAAAAGTTATGCCAAAAATAGTACATTGAACGTTAGACCTAGTTTTCTTATTGTCGGAGGCAAAAAGAACTTGAAGGCAAATCATTCACAACAAAAAAAAAAAAAAAAAGAAACATCAATAACAAACACATACATAAATACTTATGTACATTAATATCCTAATAAATATAAACTGCACGCAATCCGAGTCATATTTCCAATACAATAGCAACAAGTGGTAAAGGTTACAACAAAAATAATACACCAGAAACACACTCACTATTTCTCACTGTTACTCCAAAAATATATACTCCAAACATGTTAGTGTTACACTCAATCATGTTAAAATTATTTTTCTCTCATTCAAATATAAAAGAATTGTAGCCAGACTTGTCGCCTAACTTAAATCCCCAATTTGGGGATTCTCGTTAAATTTTCTTTTTATAAAATATGTTCGTTAAAATTCCCTTTTGTAGTTTTGTTAAATTTTCTTTCAACAAAAAATTTTCATTAAGTTTTCTTTTAATAAAAATTTTTCGTTAAATTTCCCTTTAATATAAATTTTTGGTAAATTTTCATTTAATAACAAAAATTTCGTTAAATTGTCTTTTAACAACAAATTTTTGTTAATTTTCTTTTTATAAAAAACTATTTTCATACGGAAACACAAACATTTAATTAAACATCTCCTTACAGAACGTCCCTTAATAATCCATCAAACCAAATTCGATATACGCCAATGGTTTCTTATTTCGAGCATTCAACCACTAATGGTCTGGATGTACAAAGAATGTTATTTACGTTTTAGTTCTCAGGAATACACATTGACCAACCATCATGAATCGGTGCACTTAACCAATCATGCCATACAAAAGAAATATACAAATAATGGCAAGCGGGATAAACGTTTGCCCAATGAAAATATGTGGGATTCATATTCATTTCAGGCATATTTAAGACAAATTGGTAAACAAGAATTTTGGTTGGAACGTATATATCCGGGTATGCGTAAGGCTATTGTGGCAGCGGTATTAGTTTCTCAGGATCATATGGAGAGGACACCGAATACTTTTGAATTGTTTGGTGCAGATTTTATGATATGTGAAAATTTCTATCCTTGGTTAATAGAAATAAATTCGAATCCTGATTTAGCAGCCAGTACAAGTGTAACGGCACGCATGTGTCCACAATGTCTTGAGGACGTCATAAAAGGTAAGTTAAATCAAATAAAATTAAGAGTCCTACCACTTTATAATAAAATTTCATATCATTGCAGTTATGATTGATCGCCGTAATGATCCCAAAGCTGATGTGGGTAATTTCGAATTAATTTATCGTCAAAATATTCCGCCTACACCTGCCTATATGGGTTTGAATTTAATAGTGAAAGGCAAACAAATTTCAAATCGTTCAAATACTCATCATTCTTATCAGGGTTATCAGCGTAAAGAAAGATCCCTGCAAACTAGCCAACTTTATAAAAATCGTACTTCACTAGCTCTAACAAATGTTTCTCAAGTTCATAAACCTATGCCCGCTTTTAATGCCACCGAATATGTAGAAAAATGCTTGGTAGAGGAATCCACAAACAGTCCACGCTTAAAAAGTGTTACATCCCTCAAGGGGACCCACATTATGCCAACTGACAGACGACGTAAATCATTTACCAATCTTATGGTATCTGCAATCAATCGTGATCCAGTTAAAATCTCCAGTCCTAAATCTTCTGTTTATTCTTCCATGTACTCTACACTCAAACGTCATCGAAGTTGTGGTCCCAGATTGTCAACCAATTGTGTGGCAGATTGTAAAGATGCTCAAAAATCTAAATTTTTTGTAGCCTCCTATAATCAACAAAAGGCGTTGCATTCTTCGCGTAATATAAGGCGTGTCAAGAAGTCAAGTAACCTATTGGATACACCAGTGTTGACTATAAGCAAATCGGCCGATAATATAAAAGAATTATGTAGCCCTCTTAAGAAAACATTGAAATGCTCAAAGAGCCTTAGTCCCATGATGTCAGTTAAGAAAAGTTCTAATAATTCAAAAGCGCATTTAAGTTTAGGTTTAAAAACGAAAGATATTAATGGTGAAAATAATGCTAACACGATACATGCTATTGGAAAGAGTATATCCTGTTGGAATAATACGAAAAGACAAATTAGTCCAAAGGCAAATGTTTAGAAACTTAAAATCCCGCAAAGAATTAAGAGGTAATTAATAAAGATTCATTTTGTTTTCATAGTAAATTTTCAATAAATTTTTTATAGAAAATTTTCGTTAAATTTCTTTAAAATCATATAAAATAAAAATCTTCCCTGATTTTAATAATTTTGAACTACAATAAAGTCTTATATAATTTTCTTTCCTTTCTTATCATTTTGGCATAGTATAACGTAAAGCTAAAGCTTCTTTTGCTGCAGCCTTTAAGCTATTTGTAGCCATATTTGTTACACTAGTTTTAGACTTCTTGGAAGGAGTAATCGTAACTCGTGCAGGCTATTTGAAATAATAACTCATTCTTATTTAAGTTTAATTTAGAAAAATAAATTTTGCTAATACTTACTTTCGAATCAGTTAACTTTTTTGTTTCCTTTTTATTATTTTCCAATTTAGGTTTTTTAATAAATTTCGGTTTTTCGCTTGGTCGGGGACGTTTAGTTAAATCAATAGATTTACCATTGACATTTAAACCTTCTTTAGCATTAAACTCCTGTTTAAATTTATAGTTTACCTCATAGACTAATTGAAAAAGTCCCGTCGAAGCTTTACTATTACGTGGCAAATCTACGATTACTTTAATGCAATCCTGCATTACCATGGGACCTATACGAGCTGTCACTTCTGTTGAAGGTGATAAATCGGGTGTGGAATTGATTTCTATTAGTATGGGATTATATTGTTCATCGAGCATAAAATCACATCCATGTAGTTCAAAAGAATTTTGAATTAAATTGGTCTCATCTAAACTGGCCAATACAACGGCTGTTAGATTTTCACGAAAACCCGAATAAACACGTTTTTCCCAAGTATCTTCAGGTAGATGTTGTGTTTTTAAATATGCTTTGAATTGTTCTAAGGACCACATATTATGTTTGGGTAATCTAGGATCACGATTGATTTTATTTTTATATTTTTTCTGCACAGAATTATTAGTTAAATGTATAGCCTCGTTCAAATTATCTAAGTTATATTCCTGAGAGCTAAAGCGCAAATAGCAATCAGTATATAGCCAAATTTGGACAGTAGATTCCCGTATAAATAGTAGCATATATTGGCGTATATCAAATTTGGTACGATATATCAAAAGTGGATGTTCTGAGAAAAATTAAAAAAAAAATACATTAAAATAAATCAGAAGTGAACAAATCCAAAATTTCTTACCTATATACTTCTGCACTATATAACGCCGATTTGCATGGATCGTACACCACTGTAGTATTTCATCTAAATTATTGCGTAAAACTATGCCCAAGCCACGACTCTGATAACCTGGTTTAAGTATCCATAAATTCTTACAACCATCCCATTTTAAATTTGGCTGCTTTTCTTCCATTTTTGTTAGAAGAATTCTTGATGTCTTGATAAACTCTATTAATTCTCGATACGTGCATTTAATTTTTTGCTTTTCATTTATGACTTTACTGGAATTTTGCAAAAAATCCAACCATTCTTCTTCCGGCACCTGAGATTGTTCTACATCTAACAAACCACAATTGTCGCAATCATCTAGAAGTCTCTTAATACGGCCCAAGGCAAAGTGAACAATTGACGGACAGATAGTGCCTGTTTCATAATCGATTAAATCTTCTGTTTGGTCCTGGTTCCGTGTTATGTAACGCAGTAAACTGCAGCATTGTGTTTTACGAAATTCGTCTATAAAGGCCACTTGATCTTCTTGATTAGAACCCAAACGAAAAAAACGAGGATACAGCATTCCAGCTACACCTTCCTGAAGAAACCAATGTTGTTGCTCCGCACAACCAATTAGTCCCACTTTTGTAGAAAAGTCCATATTTTGAGCCCTGCGTATGCGATTCCGATAAGGCTGCACATCTACGTACAAATCTCTATGAGATTTTGGTTGCCATATAAAAAATGCCGGTAAATGATTTATAATTTTGCTAATGGCCACTGCTTCATAATCATTTCCGCGCCTTGCATGCTGTAAAAGAACTTCTTCAGAAAGACCTTGCAATTTATTAAGACGACCAGGGGCCAACTTTTCCAACCAGCCTCTTTTTAACAAACATCGTCTTATGGTATTGTAATTGCCAATAATAGTGAAAATTCGACGATTTCTATAGGCATCTATGACTTTAGCCCTATAAATGCTCGAAAGCGTTTTAGGTGGAATTATGAAGGAATCTTGGTGTTTTATAGGCATCATGGGAGAATTTTCATTATGGATCACACTGTTAGGGATAACTGAAGATGGCAGCTTAATTGTAGTGGAGGTCAGCATTTTAATTTTCAATGTATTTTTGCAAAAAAAAAAACTTGAAATTTTGAAACTGAAGCCAAATGAAGAAAATTTTTGTTTAAAATTAAATTTTAATTCCTAAACTCAAAATTTGATACATAAAATTTTGATAATTTTTTATAGGAAATTTTGTTAACAAAGATTTTATATTTTCCAACTTTTAATGGAAATTTTCATTAAATTTCATCTTGTATAGGAGAATTTTTGTTAAATTTCCTTTTTATAGGAAATTCGTTTTTAATTTTCCTTTAAATAGGAAATTTTATAAATAAACTTCCCATTTAAGAGAAATTTTCGATAGATTTTATTTTTATAGGAAATTTTCAATAAACTTTCTTTTATAGGAATTTTTCGAAAATTTTCGATATATTTTATTTTTATAGGAAATTTTGGATACATTTTCTTTTATAGGAATTGATAAATTTATAAAAAAAAATTTTCGATAAATTTTTTTTTATAGGAAATTTTTGATAAATTTCTGTTTTTATACGAAATTTTTGATTTTTCTTTTTTTATAGGAAATTTCTGATAAATTTCTTTTTTTATAGGACATTCTTTTTTAAATTTCCTTTAAATAGGAAATTTCAAAATAAACTTCCCTTTTAAGGGAATTTTTCGAAAAATTTTATTTCTATAGAAAATTTTCGATAAATTTCTTTTTTTATAAGAAATTTTTAATAAAATTCTTGATAAATTTCTTTTTTATAATTTTTGATAAATTTCTTTTTTATATGAAGAAACTTTCGATAAATTCTCTTTTTTATAGGAAAGTTTTTGATAAATTTCTGTTTATATACGAAATTTTTTGATTTTTCTTTTTTATTAGGAAAATTGTCTGGATAAACTTCTTTGTTTATAAATAGGACATTCTTTTTTATCCTTCAAATAGGAATAGTTCAAAAATAAAACTTCCCTTAAGGGAATTTTCAAAAAAATTTATTTCATAATAGAAAATTTTCGATAAATTTCTCTTTTTTATAAGAACTTTTTAATAAAATTACTTGATACAATTCTTTTATAATTATAATTTGAAAATGTCTTTTTATAGTGAAGAAAACTTGTGATAAATCCGTCAATTCATATACAGAAAAAAAACTTTTATATTTTTTAATTGCAATTTTTGAGACAATCCTCACATCTAAATCATCTTAAACCTAACCCCCCCCCTCCCCCCACACAAAAAAAATTAAATAAAAAGACCAACAATCAGTTACGAGTTTTTTCTTTCTTTTGTTCATATTTTAATATGGTAATATTATCATGTAATTTTTTATTGTTTTTGTTATTTTTTTTTTTTCTCTATAATTTCATTTTTCTTAAAACTTGTTTTAATATGCATGTGCTATGTTATTGTTGTTGTTTGTTGCTGTTTGAGTTGAAAGTTGAAAGAAAGCAGCCGCCGAGAAGATTGATCCATTAGATCCATGATCCAAAAGATCAACAACGTTCGTAGCCACAACAGCAAATGAATAATTTCTCGTAAATTAATTAAGGATGACGACACAAAGTGTTTACAATTTGTCGAGGTATTGGGAAAGATCGGGAAGACCTTCCTTAAGACCCTTACGTTTACGGGTGTCCTGGACAATTTGGTAAGGTTTGCTGGAGGGTTCGCATGGGTCACCGGGCAACACTTGCCAGTGATCGAACACACATTGAGGGAAGGCTTGACCACCAGTGTTGGAACGTAAATCAGCAGTGAAGCCGAAGGATTCGTTGACAGGCAAATAAGCCTTGACGACGAACATAGGAGTACCGACAACTTGGGATTCTTCAAAGACATGACCACGACGTCTGTTTAATACACCATAGATACCACCGACAGCGACTTCGGGACATTGGATTTCACACAAGTATACGGGTTCCATCAAACGAGGAGAAGCAGTAATGGCTGAGGCGTACAAGCAACGACGAGTAGTTGGAATGATTTGACCACCACCACGATGGATGGCATCAGCGTGCAAAGTCACATCATAGATGTTGAAACGGACACCACGCATGTTTTCATCAGCCAAGATACCTTCCTTGGTGGCCCATTGGAAACCAGCAACGACGGAATCCTTGATTTCGTTTAAGTATTGTACGGATTTGGTACAATCCAAAATAAAGTTGGGACCGGTACCGTCGGGACCGAAACACCAGATCTTACGGGCTTCAGTTACATCATAATCGTATTTCTCGGCCAAGTAACGGGCACGAACCTTGAAATCGTCCTTGGAGCTGACTTCACCGTTATCAATATCCTCGGGCAAACCGTCAGGCATGGGGCAAGCCTTCATTTGCAAACGGTTGTGCTTGTTGGGAGACTTGGAGAGGCACATTTGGTTGGATTCTTCGAAAACGGTTTCACGGTAAGATACGACGGGATCGGATTTCTTCAAAGGAATGCAAGCGTGATCTTCTTCCAAATCCTTTAAGCAAATTTCCAAATGCAATTCACCAGCACCAGCAATGATGTGTTCACCGGATTCTTCAATGATACATTGTACCATAGGATCGGATTTGGCCAAACGTTTAAGACCTTCAACCAATTTGGGCAAATCAGCAGGGTTCTTGGGTTCAACAGCAACACGCACGACAGGTGAGACGGAGAATTTCATGACCTACATAAGGAAAGAGAGGAAAACAAAAGTATATTTTAAACAGTTGTTACTGGAAAAAAAGGAACCATTTTGTTGAAAGCAATCAGTAAACATTATGTCTTTCAAAGATGGGTGTGAATTCAGAACAGGTCTGTGTTAAATATCATCAAAGGAAAATTTTCATTAGACTTTTTTTTTTTTGCAATATAAACTTACCTTCATGTTGTGAGCATCCTTGAAAGTGGTAATGGTACCGGTCTTAACCAAGAATTGATCAACACCGACCAAACCGCAAATGTTACCAGAGGGAACATCTTCGATGGCTTCAACATAACGACCCATCATCAAAATTGTACGTTGGATGGCCTTTTCGTACAAATCATCTTTCTTGCCAGGAACATAGTTGGGGCCCATGATACGGCACTTTTGACCGGTGGCTACTTTACCGGAGAATACGCGACCGAAAGCATAGAAACGACCCTTATCAGAAGTGGGTACCATCTTGGAGATGTACATCATCAAGGGACCTTCGGGATCGCAGTTCTTAACAGCAACGGCGGCTTCATCATCATGAGGACCTTCGTACAACATTTCCATACGGTATTTTTGGGCGACGACAGGAGATGGCAAATGGATGGCAATCATCTGAAGCAAAGCTTCACCAGCTGGCAACCAGGTACGCATAACAACCTTCAACAAGGCTTTACCATCCTTGTCCTTATCTTCGTGTTTCAAGGTAACACCAATCTTTTCCAACAAAGTGGGGATTTCTTCTTTCTTGTAGTTCATGATGGCATCGAAGACCTTGTAGATGGGGTCCAAGATGTACATACAGAAGGAACGCTTGTTATCAGCTTCCTTTTGTTTTTGCCATTTCTTGGTCTTAGCATTGAAGAAGTTTTCACCCCAGAGACTAGAAAGTTAGTACAAATAAAACTAGATAAGATTTTTGCATCCCACATTACAATTTAAACAGGAAGAAAACCCTACGATTCTCTTTTAATTTTATTTGATATGTTTTATCGAATCTTCAGCATAAGTAGATTTGACATTAAGAAAGAGGTCACTACTCAGCGTTACAACCCAATAGTTTAAACTAAAGTTCTCTTCTTTTAACACTAAATGGCTAAATAAAGAGATCTTCTGTTCGTTTGCTCTACTTTTATATGCACTTGTTGCTCAGTCCTTAAGCCTACAACACTAGATTAAAAATCAAAGTGTTCTACGCTTTATGAACAACACGAATTGTGCTAAAAGCGTAAAAGATCCCTAAAAAAATTATAGAAAATATTTTTAACTTACCGGTTCATTAGCTTGACAACATCAATCTTGAATTTCTCAGCGTACATTTCAGAGAATTGTTTGAGGGTGAAAGCCCAGCCGTGCAAGCCAGAACCGAAACCTACGGAACCCTTGGAGGGGTCAACACGTACTTCACCCATTGGACCGCCATCGTCATTGTAGGTGGCAATGATGACGTTGACGTTTTCAACAATACGTTGGAAAGTTTGATACAATTCTTCGGCATCCAATTGCAATTCCAACAAAGCACGGTCCATTTTGTTCATGAACAAAATGGGCTTAATACGTTCAGCAATAGCTTGACGCAATACAGTTTCGGTTTGTACACACACACCAGAAACACAATCGACGACAACCAAAGCACCATCAGTGACACGAAGAGCAGCTGTTACTTCAGAAGAGAAATCAACGTGACCGGGGGAATCGATCAAATTGATCAAGAAACCCTTGCTATTCTTTTCGCATAAATCGGGGTTGGTGATGAAAACCAAATCCTTATCTTCGACTTCGAAGTACATAGAAATGGCACTAAACAAAAGAAAAACCAACAACAAAACCAATAAAAAACCATAAGGTGATATTATACCTCAGAAAAGAAGATAATAAATATATAGATAAAGTTTATAAAAAACTTACGTTGACTTGATGGTAATACAACGTTCCTGTTCATCCTTACGGGTGTCAGTGAAACGGGTTTCACCAGCCTTGGCACCAGCAATAATACCAGCCTTGGAAACCTATACAACACCAACACAAAAAAGAAAAACAATTCCAACAACAAATTAGCATTAAATCACTACTATGGGTGGGGTCATATATTTTATCTATAATATATATACTCACCAAGGAATCGGTCAAAGTGGATTTGCCATGATCGACGTGAGCAATGACGGACATGTTACGGATGTTCCGCTTCTTGTCCATCAAGCCACGGATTTCGTCGACGGTGAAGTTGACCTATGAACCATACATATAAATACATATTATATATCATCATAATTTCACAATATCACATAATTTTAAGAAATCAAAAAAAATCCTCCACAAATTTTCCAAGGCCATTTTTTAAATACAAAAATAGGGACATTTTATTAGAAAAATGCATACGTCATTTTGCACTCGTTACTCTCAATACGAAGTCTTTGTTGCAGACTTCGGAATTTTTTTTTAAGAACGCCATCACACAACACTAACACACATTTCATTGACGTCGCCAAATTATAATTTCATCATCTAATGATTTTCACAAGAGTTTTTGTTGCACTTTCGAAATATTTATGCCATTGGAAAATTTGTTTGATTTTTTTCAAGATTTTCTTAATATTTTTAATTAATTTAACATACCATATTGGATGTTTAATGATTTTTTTTCTTGGACAACTTTTAAAAACACTACACGCCTGCAATGGCGTTACGAGAAAAAGAAAGATGCCACCAGAGACCTGCACAGAACAATTTTAACGGCGGCGGCGGCCTTTCTGAAAACTGTCGGCGTCGGTTCAAAATCGCCTGTTAGCCGGCTGAAAAGTAAACATAACGTCGAGACTATTTTAATTCGAGTCTACATTAGACAAACTTATAACAAATTTATCTTGACATTGGCTTTATACGATTTATTATTATAATTGGCAGAGATAAAAAATTATCTGCAACTCCAACAAAATTTTAAATGTCTTCATGGAAACGTAGCGTAACATCTATTCTTACAACCACAAAATAATGGCGGTCGCTATTCATAGCTAAGGGAAATTTTTCCTTTCAAATTTAAGGAAAATTACACATGCGATATATTAGTACACGAATATTTTCCTCAAAAACTACCGCGCACAATGTCAAAATGCTATGAACTGAAAATGAGAGAATAAAAGAGAAGAAACAATTTGACAGTAAGGCGAGATGTATCAATGAAAAAATTGTAAAACAGCTGTTCTTATGAGTATACTTTCTAATTATACTATGGTGAGTATTTTAGTTTTCCTCTCCTTTATTCTCTTATTTTCTGTTCATATCATTTTGACATTGTGAACGGTAGTTTTACACTACAGCTGCTATAGTTGCAACATTGGCGGAATTGTAAAAATGTTCACTATTCGTGTCAAGTATCATGAAAATTGGTGTTTATTAAACCGATAATAGGCTACAAATCCCTATATTAACTTTAGACACAAACGAAATGTATAAATTAATTAATTTCACTGTCTCCGGAAGCTAAATAACTAGATTGCCACAATCTCTTAACAATATTCTCGCCATCATCTTCTAACAAAAAAACTTATATTTTTTCACCGTATCTTATTTTTTAATAATATTTTTATAAAATACAACATTTTCAATAATATTTTAAGAAAAATAATGTTATTCAAAATTGTATCTGAAAGGTTACATTTAAAAATGTAAACAATGAATGAAACAGCTCATTCGCATATCGGTTTTGTTTACATTCGAAAATGCCAAACGAATTCCAACACGAAATGAAGGCAATATTACTTATATAATTCCGACTGAAAAGAAATCCGATTTGGATTCTATGACAACCTCGTATTTTTTATAATTGCAGATTTGTGAAAATATGCGAATTTTCGATTATTTCCACTATTTTTGTCTTTTCACACTATCTTCAACTTTTTGGTCATTTTCGATTTTTCCGACTATTTTCCACTCTTAAAAAATAAATACAAGAAAAGTGATTAATTAATAAATTAATCCGTCCAATGAAAGTGCTGATTACACGCAAAAATATTACTATTCGACTGGTTTGGCGATGTATAAATATACAAATAAAAGCTAAGAAACTATTTCTTTTAAATATAATCATTTAATAAACTTTATCCGATTATACGATTTTTTGCGTCTTTTTCCTATTTTTCGATTATTTCGCAACAATTTTTAAACCAAAAAGTCGATTTTTTTTAACACTGCAATAATACTGAAAAATTCAGTCTACATTAGACAAAGCTTTATCACGAAATTTTTTTTTTTTTGACGTTTATCTTGATAAAAATTTGTCTAATGTAGGCTCAAAGTAAAAAACTAAACCACAGTATAATAACAAAGTACTCGCACATCTACAAAAACAACAATTCCTTGTATTTTGTTAGTGTAAAACTACCGCGCACAATGTCATAATGCTATGAACAGAAAATGAGAGAAAAAAAGAGAGCAAGACTAAAATACTCACGAAAAAATTTTACATGGAAATACAAAAACAATTTGACAGGAACGCGAGGTGCGTCGTTAAAAAATTGTAAAACAGCTGTTCTTACGAGTATACTTTCTAATTATACTATGGTATTCTATTTAGTTGAATCTTAACGCCTGCAATGGCGTTACGAGAAAAAAATGTTGCCACCAGAAACCTGATCAGAACAATTTTAACAGCGGCGTCGTCTTTTTTAAAAATTGTTGGCGGCGGCTCAGAGTTGAACATAGCGTCTATATTACTTTGAGTTTTCTTTGAGTATACATTAGACAAATTTTTATCAGGACAAACTTCAAAATTTTATAATGATAAAGATTTGTCTAATATATACTGAATTTGTTAAAATAAAATTGGAAATAAAATTTTATTCCCGGTATTCTGCTGACTTTCGTTTGTGATTATAACAAACGTCAAACTCTTATCATGATAAGATTTATCACGTGTGGACTAAATTTATTTATATAATTGCAGCGTTATGGTATAATTATAAGAGCTCAAGCGAAGAGAACTTTGTTTTGATATCAAACGTCATTTTGTTGTTTAAAATAAAATTTAAAAACAAAACAAATATAACCATACAATTTTGACAACATTCTTCGACGAAAACTAAAAAAAAAATATATAAAATTTTATCTACACGTACTCAGATTTCCGTTAGTGTAAACATACTGAGACATGTTATTTGCGGTCTACACTATTCTTTTTCTTGTTCTCACATTAAACAAAATGTTGTGCGACATGCATTTGGATTGTGTAGACCCAACTTGTTCATGTATTTTTGTACACCGTTGTTTGCACAATTGTTCGAGCAACCATGTATGCCAACAACTTGTAAATGTTGCTTTGTCAACGTTTCTGGATGTAACGATAAGGGAAATAAAATACATATGTTAAAACTTATGTTGCCAAGACAGATGTTAAAACCAGGACAACAGACTATACTACAACAGAAGATTATATTTTCTGATTGTTACATCCGTCAAACATCGCAAGTAAAAAATACCAATGTTGGTTTTGTCCATGATGAAACTATATATTTAATTGCATCATGGTTTTGTCTGTACGCATTTTATAAATTAGTGTTCATTTTACCAAAAGAAATAACATTTTGTCCAGTACAGACAGAACTTAACAGAGCTGTCAGTAACATTTTATGTGAATATCATCTCTAAGCTACCTGTCTACAATGAATGACACTGTAAAAAGAATCAGCATTTTTTGTGGACGAGGAATATTTTTCTCTAGACGAAATAAATAAAAAAATAAGAATAATAAATAAATTTAGATTCGTCCATAATATAAAGTGCTACAATGGACGGTGAAGATGTTGTCAGTAAAAGGGGTCGAGGACGTGGTCGTGGTACAAGAGCTCGTGGTCGTGGACGGGGACGCGGTCGTGGTAGAGGCAAAAAAGCCGCTGTAGTTGTATCTAGTGATGAAGAAGTATCATTGGATCAATCTTTTGATGGAAGTTCAGGTGTGGTCGTAGAAGATGGTGATGTTTCAGCGGGTAGTGGTGCCAATGTATTGCTGGATACAAGTGAGGACGCTGTAATGAATGATTTGACAAAAGCAAATGATGCAGTAGAAGTTCCTGCAAGTGTAGCCAATGTGGCTAATACTCAAACTGCAGTGGAGTCTACAAGTATTGCACCACCTGTGGTACAAGCCGAACCACCAGCGGCGCCTACTGCTCA
Organism: Phormia regina; assembly: GCA_001735545.1. NCBI lineage: Eukaryota > Metazoa > Arthropoda > Insecta > Diptera > Calliphoridae > Phormia > Phormia regina. Next base: position 26,417 of record MINK01171954.1, read on the forward strand.
ACCCACAAGCACTATTGTGCCACAAACCAGTAAGTTTTAAGTGAAATATTTGATATAATTGTCTAATTTGTATCGTTTGCAGTTGATATGGAAGCTGATATTTCCCAGTTGGAGGCGCCTACATTTACAACAATTTGTAGAGGTCCTCCCGAACCGATGTTGCGTCTTAAATGGAATCATAAAGTTAATTTGATTGGCGAAAAGGTTTTAAATCCCATGATACATATTTGTGACCAATGTGATAAACCCATATTACACTATGGCCGTATGATTCCTTGCAAGCATGTGTTTTGTTTGAAATGTGCACGTACCGAACCAGTTAAGGTATGTCCTCGATGCAATGATAAGGTGGTTAGGGTTGAACAATCAGGCCTAGGAACGGTATTTATGTGTACCCACAGTGGTAGTAGATATGGTAATACCGGGTGCAGAAGAACTTATTTGTCTCAAAGAGATTTGCAGGCACACATTAATCATCGTCATGTGACACAACCGCCACCACCTCCACCTCCCGCACCTATACCAACCCCAGCGGAAATTAAACCGGAAACTGGCATGCAAAGAAAATTATCAGAATCCTCGGTTACGGTGACACCCATACAAGCTCCCTCTACTTTGTTGACACAACGTGCCCCCTTACGATCTACCAGTAATATTGGGTCAATTGCTCCACCCGGCTCAGCGACTTTGCAACCCTCAAATCCTCATTCCTCTTTAACACAAGCCAATTTGGCCCGCATTAATAATGCCAATGCTCAAGATTGTCATCAAGGTAAGGTGGCTTTGCATCAATCGCTCAAAAAGACACCGCTAAGTCAGAGCCATCATCAGCCTTCGGAATCAGTGGCCGATGCTTCTTATTACAGCAGTGTTTTAAATTCATTTGGTAGTGCTGGTGGCGGTAACTCTTCAGGCAATAACCCTCCATACGAATCATCGTCAGGTAATGCTAACAATCAGTCAGGTGGTGGCCAAAGTTCTTGGCAACAGCAACAACAATATTACAGATGAGAATTGCGTAAAAACTTATTGAAATGTTTTTTTAATTCGCTTAAAAAATAATCTTAATATTAACAGAGAGAAGTAAAGTTAGAGGAATAGCAGAGATTTTTACTTTTAAAACATTTTTATCACTCAAAAAAACTATAAATAATACAAGATTTGTCCGTTTTATAAAAGTAATAAAAAAAATATTCCCATTAATCACTAAAAAGATATATAAATTAACCATTGAAATGAAAAATGAAAACTCCAAGAATAAATCGAAAAAGTCGAATATTTGTGTAAAAAAATTTGTAAGGAAATATATTCTTCAAAGAATTTTTCTTAAAAACAATTAATATTTGTTCTTAATAAAATGTAACCTTGATTTCGAAGAAGTTTGTTGGGAAAATTTAAACTTCGTTTAAATTATTTTTTTTTTTAATTATTTATTTCTAAAAGCACTTTTTATTGCATTTGAACAACATTTTAGAGAAGTAAAACTTATTAATTAAATAAATAAAAGAAAAACATACAAAATAAAACGTTTTTGGAAATAAAAAAAACGCCAATTTATAAATTTTAAAATAAGAAAATTTACGTACTATATTTTCTTTTATAATGTAATTTCTATTTTATTATACATACATGTTTATTTAAATAATAAAAAACAAAAAATATATATTAAGATCACTGCTTGCTTGACCTTTACAGCAGTAACGTCTCGTCAAACATTCATCATCAATTGAAGATTTCTTCGTTCCATTTTTAATTAATATTATTATTTTATTATTTGTTTGCTACTAAACTACAATTACTGTGTTGTGTTGTCGTTATCCATATCAATGAGTAACGCTTTATCGCTGCTGCTAACATCTGCTTTGAAATCACTAGTAGCTATTGCGGCATTTTCCATTTTGGGAGGCGGCGCTGGCATAGGTATTGCAATTTGGCTCATGGTACTAATCATACGAGGCTCTGAACGAGCCGTTGTAATGGGTTGAGAGGGGGAGGCAGAAGTGTTAGTAGCTTGCGCCAAAAAGGGAGGAGTTTGTAATTCACTATGACCTCCCATAGCATGGCCATGAGAATGACTATGACCGGTATTACTACTACCACCATGTGCGCCATGAGCATGAGCGACACTACCACCATGATGATGACTATGACCAGCATGATGACTATGATGTTTATGTTGATGCTGGCCATGACCATGGGCATGACTGTGTCCAGAAACAGTGGGAAATGATTTGGGTAATTGTGAGTGTCTAGAAGTTTCAGTAGATTTCAAACGTTCACTCAAAGCTCTTAACGCAATTTGTCTAATAATAACAAAATAATGTTAATAAATAAAAAAGTATTTTAATTATCTTCAATTTTAATTACCTTCTTCTTTCGACATCATGAGGATCTACACCTGGCATGGATATTGATACAGATGATAAACTAGCTGCCGAAGCAACTCTGGGTGGTGCTGGTGGCCTTACGACACCTACCTTTAAACAGCACACATAAATGGGATTGACCAAAATACCAATAATGGGCTGCATAACGTTGGGAAAGAAACTGGCAAACGTAAAGCTTTCCGAACTGTCTCCTCTGCCATTGGGATGGTGTTGATAGAAACGTAGATAAACCCATGAAACTAATAAACCTGAAGCAAACATGGCTGGATAAGTGCCATCCAACAAATTTACCGCCCACAATATAATGGACATAATCAAAACAGTCAATGGAACATTGCGATTAGTCAAACGACCCCAACGCGTTTTAAATATCAAATGATCCGGCATTATTTGCCTAACTGCTACACATATTCCTGCCACATAACCCGCCAAACCGTGTATATGCACATCAAACAATATTTGCGGATTCTTAGTGATCATATAATAGAACAGATAGTAAATGGTGGTCAATATTGATACACCAAAATTGCTTAAAGCAAAAAATTTAAACATTTCCATTTGACCCCACAAGGGTTCTATCATTTTGCCACATAAACCCACTGTGACCACGTCTACTAGCACTTCCCACCAGTGCAACTCTATAAAACAAAATGTAAATGCAGTCCATATCCAAAATTCTGCATTAGGCAAGATATAGCCAGGCGTTACAGTTAAGAATAGTACCGCCGTTTCACTAAACGATAGCAGATAACCCACAGTGGTTACCAAACATATAAGGGTAATAACCGGTGATGTATTACGCAGTAATGCCGAAAATTGTTGTTTCAAATATGGCATATTCCTGTTTAGAATATGTGTTGTGGCCGACATTGTCGCTGTTGTTTTTGATGATGATGGTGTTTATTTTTGTAATTTTTATTCTTATTTAACATATAAATCGTTATTTGTGCTCACGTATGCTTTTGAAAAGAAGAAAAAAACACTTGTTTAAATAGTAAATGGTCTGGATTTTAACCAGAATTCCTTCGCTTATCCACCAGTTGGAGGTGTCAATAAATAAATGTCAATGTAATTTATTTACCCTTTCCAAGGGAGATGCCACACTAGAAGAATTATATTAAATAGGTGTTGCCAATTGTTAAATAATATTGTGTTGTTTCGGCGATTTTTAATTTAGTTTCTAAATGTGATTTGTTTTTTTCTGAAGACATTTCATATTTTCTTAAGATTTATGTTTTTTTTTTATTATTATGGCTGGAAACTATTTTTTATTAAACCAATATTTTTTTTGCATTTCTCATTCATTCACTTATTCCAAAAAATAGTTTGTTAATAATTTTTATCATGAATTTTCTACTCAAATAAATTGTAAATGATCAAGGAAAGTTAAAATGATGAAAAAAATCAATATTGTAACTGAAATTTAAATTTTGCAAAAAAAAAATAATAATAATAATAATAATAATAATAATAAATTTTCCAAAAACTTTACAAATTTTATAAAATTTTTGAAATTTCTCAAATAATTTTACGAAACTTAAAATTTGAAGCAAGATCCAAAAAAAAAAAATCAAAATTTTTATCCAAGATCAGAAAACTACAAAAAAATAGGACTTGGTAAAAAATAAGGAAAACTTAACCAAAATATAACATTTTATCAATAATGCAAAATTTCACAAAAAAAAAGATCATATCTTAAAAATCTTTGAAATCCAAAATTTGACCAAAATTCTCATCTGATATCCAAATTTATAAAAAACCTAGAATTTCATTAAAATTCAAAATTTGATAAAAAAAATAAATAAATTGTAATTTCAATAATTTCACCAACAAAATTTAATTTCAATGAACAATTTTGTTTTCACCACAAAATTAAGATTTTTACAAATAATTCGAAAATCAATTTAAAAAATCAGTTTCGCAAAAAACAAAAAATTCGATTCAATAAAAAAATTTTAATTTACAAAAATGAAAATTTCATCAAAAATTTGATGAAATTACAAAACAAGCTGCCAATTAGTACAAATTTGAAATGGAATTATTTTAAAGATTTAGAAGAATTTATTTTAAGTTAATACATGTAACCGCTTATGTCCCACAGGTAAATATGTTGTCCCCGAGGTTATTGAATATGGTTAAATAAAAATAAAGTATGCACATTAAAAAAACAAGAAAAACAAATATTAAAATTTTACAGTTTTTTTTTATTGTTTTGTATATTTTTATTATTACAAGTTTTGTTTTTGTTTATTATTTAGAATTAAGTTGCTTTTTGAATTATTTTACTTTTTCTCTTTAATTCTATAACTTTATTTAATAATTTCACAATCATTCGTTCTGTATATAAATAAACTACAACTTTTGTAATTTTTAATATTATTTCTAGAAATTATTATTAATTTAAAACTTAAACAATTAGTAAAGAAAAACTAAATTCCAAAAAGAAAAAATATATATATTTATTTTTAGCCAGTCTAAGAAATAAAATTAATATTTATGCATTTTTAAAGAAATAATATTAAAAATTTTAAAGTTAAAAAGTCTCATTTTTGTGTTAGATGTTTTTGTTTTGTTATTTTTATCTCTTTATAGAATTTTCGTAAAAAAAATATTTTAACATAAAACTAGTATTATTATCTTTTTTTGTTAAAAAAAAAGAAGTATGAAAACAATTAGAGTAAACCTCAAAATGGGCTTAAGAAAAACAAATCGAAACAATGTTTAAAATAAATGGAAGGATGATGTTTTCTTTTTTTGTTTTAATTGTATAAACATTTTAATTTAAAAGGTGGAATTTTCTTCATTTTTTCTGCTCCATTGCAGGCGGTTTGCAATTTTATGAGGTGAATAGGAATCACTAAAGCAATATATGGTTAGGCGGTTAATAAAAAAATGTCTGTTTTCTTAAATGAAAATTTTAATTTTCAACTTTTCTCTAATAAAATTTAGAAAAAAGTTTATATGAAACAAACATTTCAACACCCCTGGACCATATATACGGCTCTACATGTTGTTTTAAATAAAAAAGTAATTACAAAGAAATCTTATTAAAAATAGAAATCCAAAACGTAAAATGTTTCGAACTTCACTTATGTACCTAAACATACAAACATATACACACACTTGACACGCGCTCTTAACTAAGTGATTGAATGCGTTGACGCTTAGCTTAGAACAGTAGTGTGCCCATACCGCCCATTTCGGATTGTTCTTTAACGAAGATTTCAAAATATTGATAGATGATGGTAACAGCCAAAAGGATACCAGTGCCAGAACCGATGGCACCCAAGAAATCGGCCAAAACAGATAGAGCGCCAATGCACAAACCACCAAAGGCAGCGGCGGTGGGAATATAACGGTTCAATTCATGGATCATAGAATTTTCACGATGGCCACGCATAACCATGTGTTGTTCTTTCAATTGTTTAGCAACCTTGAAAGAAGAAAGACAAATAAATTTATTATTAAAATTAGTTTTCTACTAGTAAATTATATTTCCAAACACTTACATCCTTGGCAGAGCTTCCAGACACATCAATCCATGTTTTGGAGAAGAACGCACAAGAGCCCAACATAAAGACAATGTAAAGAATGGCGTGAATGGGATCGGTTAAGATGTGGCCAACACTTTCTGGAGGTGACAAATAATAACAGAGACCACCAATGGGGTATGAACGAGCTGGGCCGCCACCACCAACATCAGCCCAAACACCGAGTAAGTTAATGAAGAAGTTTCCTTGGAATTTAACAGCCAACATTTGAGAAATAACATACAAATTGGAAACCAAAGCAGATTGCAAGATAATGGGGATGTTGGAGGTATAGAATAGCTTAATGGGATAGCTGCTATATTGACCACGATAACGGGCCGACTTGATGGGCAAATCAACACGGAAACCTTGGAAGTAGATGACAACTGCGAAAACGAGTACGGTGGCCAACAAGTTCATCAAGTTGGGCAAGTTTTGACGATAGAAAGCTTCACGTAAAGCACGAACCTTATCGCTCCGTGTGGCCATCAAGTGGAACAAGGCAATAACAGCACCTTCGAATTCAGTACCACGTCCAGTAGTGACAGTAGTGGGAGAGAAGGCCTTCCATACAATGGTCTCACATATGTTGGTGGCAATGAAGAGCGAGATACCAGAACCCAAACCATAACCTTTTTGTAACAATTCATCCAAAAGCAAAACAATCAAACCGGCAGCAAACAATTGAATGATGATCAACAGACAAACGCCAGCGCCAATTTCTGATGGATCACCATACATGCCAGTCATTACATAGACGATGGCTTGACCAATAGTTATCACCATGCCAAACAATTTTTGAGCACCATTGAACAAGGCACGATCCTTGGGAGTATCACCGACTTCGATAATTTTGGCACCAGCCAACAATTGCATAATTAAACCGGATGTTACAATGGGTGAGATACCCAATTCCATAAGGGTACCACGATTGGAGGCCAAAATAACACGAATCCAGTAGAAGGGATCAGCTGAGTCGGAACTCATGATACCGAACAAAGGAATTTGACAGCAAACCAAGAAGATGAATAGCGTTATGGCGGTCCATAGCACTTTCTCTCTGAATTGAATCTGTAAAAAAAATTTATATTTGTATAAGATTAAAAAAAAAAAAAAATCGATTTCATAATATTTTTTTTAAAAAATATGTAGATTTATTAAAAGCTAAATAAGTATTTCCCACATTTTTTTTATTTTTTCCTTAAACCTTACAACATTTTTAACAACAGTTTAAAAAAAAATTTAAAATGATTAAAAAATGATTTTTCATTTGAAATTTAGAACAGATCATTTGAAAATTAGCTTTTATTAATGTAAACTTTTGAAAATAACAATTGAAAATACGATTTTTTTTTATTTCAAATTTCGAAAAGCTGAAATACTAAAACTGTTGAAATTTTAGTATTTCATTAAAGATTAATTGAAAATTAGAAAAATGAAGATATCTATTTAGCATTCAGAAATGAACAATTCAAAATTCGTCTTTTATATCAAATTTAGAAGGAAAAAACTATTTGTTTTAATTTTGTTCAACTAAGAAAATTGTAATTTATATATAATTTGTTTGTTTTATAAAGGAACAATTGAAATTGAATAAGAGTGATTTGAATGATGTATATAATAATATAATATAAGGTCAACTTAATTGATGTTACCTTTAAGCAAATAAAATATTTATGATTGTAGCAAAAATCCACCTGGTGTGCGAAGTATCAATTACTTTATATAAAATCATTCCTTAGACAGTTTTAATTCTACATATCGTTACCGAAAATCAAAAACATCGTAACATCAATATGATACGTGTGATCACAAATTTTCAAACTTATAGCTAAAAAATTACGATTTTATTAACAAATTTTAAGACAAAATAATGTAACAAAAAATCTTTTCTTTTAGATTTCAAATTATTAATAATATAAAAGTTATTAAAATTTTCAACTAAAATTTATTAAATACCTTTTTAATTATATTATTTAACAAAATTTGTATTGATGTTACGTTTCTTTAGCTTCAGAAAATTAAAATCTTGAAAAACGTAATGTGATATGCATTTTTCGTCATTTTTATTATATTTTTCTAAAGTTCAAACAGAAAATCGACTTTTAAATTATTCTTTTCTAAAACTGAAATAAAAAATTCTGATTTAAATTATTTTCATGTTTGGAAAATCTAATTTTCAAGTAAACGGTTCTCAATTCTAAATAAAAAATCTCATTTTCAAGTGATGAGTTGTAAGTGTTATAATTTAAAATTTGAATTGGAAAATCTAAATGAAAAATTTAGAAATTTAAATGAAAAACTTCATCTTAAATTAGAAATAGTTTATTGACCTAAATTCTTTTTTAATTTAAAACTAGTCTTACATACATACTTTCAGAAATCTGTTATAACTTCATTATTATCATCATTTTGAACATTATTATTGTTATAATGACAGTGGTTGTCGTGCTACGTAAGCAAAATAACATAAACAACAACAATCAACAGTGAATGTCTGTTTATTTTTTTTTTCTATCAAAATGTTTTAAAGCAAAAGATAAACGAACGAATGAATTATAATAATGACGAAATAAGACGACTTGCATTCGGCACTTTGTACACGTCGTATTCGCTGTTATTATAACTGTCAAAATTAAAATGACTATAGAGAAATGTCAAACTAAAAAAGAGAATAGGCAGAAGAGAAGTAAAAGAAAAACATGCATTCCATTGATAAACAGAAAACGTTTTCAATAATTTTTCTTTACTAAAAATAAATATTCCAACTAAAAATTATCTCTATTTCATAAATACTGGTTTAAAATTATAATTATAAGAAACAAATCTTTTTATTAATATTAAATGTCTTTAAGGTGTGAAATGCCTGCGTGGCTTTTCCTTCTCCCTTCATTCACTTTTTAAGTTATTGTTGTTTCTTTAGTTTCATTTTCTTATTGTACATGACAATTAGAAAGTTGTGTATGGCAACCTTTCTTCTAAACTATCATAATTTGTATAGGGAAAATTAGGCGGCTTAACTAAATATTTAATTGTCAATTATTAATCTATTGGTCTAATAAGTCATTAATTAAACTTGTTTTTAATTTTTGTAATTAATCCACAAAGATACTTTAAAAACTTACCTTGCGTTCTGGTTTAGCAATTTCTGGCAGTATACTGCAGAAGGGTTTTATGACTTCAAGGAATTTAACTGGAAAGCAAGAAAGATGATTATTAGTTTAACACGTCACCACATTTATTTACTTTCAAGCATCATTTATATTCATTAAATTTTATAAAATATAAACACAAATCTTGGTGTAGCAAGTGGATAAAACACCGGCATCAATTGAAACTGTGTTGTATACGTAAGCAAAGCAACTTGCTACAATTTTACCCACAATACACTCTTTTTTTTGGGAAGATGGATTAATCTTCTTCTTCTTGTATTATACTTTCTTTTTAAAATTCAATTTTCTTTCAACTTTTTTGTATTATTTAATTAGAGCACTTTTTATTTCGTTTCTATAGTTAAAATTTTCCTGATTTTCTTTACTTACTTCCCATTGTTAGTTGCTGTGATTTTAATTAAAATGTTCCTATGTAAAAAATTATTCCTAATTATGCTTTCCACTGAAACGTCCGTATAGAAAGTGAATTTATTTCCACCAACTATTTTATTTCGGTCTGCAAAATTAAAACGCAAGCAAGACGTTTCGACGTTAAAAATTGAATGACCAAAATTTCGTATTATTTTTCTTTTCGCCGAAGTAAACTTCGTTCAAATATGTTCGTACGAACCAAATATTTAGTTCGAACGTCGCAACAAACAACCGAACTAATGTTTTTCTTATGGACGCCATGATGGTTCGCGTCAAACCAAAAAGCTGGTATTTATGCGTCGAACCGCCTTATGGAAAAAAAGCATTAGTTTGTGTGTTTTGCGTTCGATGCGAACGAAATTGGTTCGCGTCGAACTGCACTTTGATTCGTGTCAATAAAGTGTTGCCAAATCATTAATTGCTAGAGTCTATTGCTTTGCTCTTTTGACACATGGATGGGCGTAATATCTGGTGGAAAAAGTATTGCTTTCTTTGTTCTACATACTTATTACACGTTTTTGTTCACGTGACCATTTTTAAGTGGAGCCAAAGTTATGTCAAAATTTCCGTTTTTATTAGGGTTTCATTCTTTGGTGAATGGTTGAGAACCGTTAAAAAATTATTAAATGCTATGGAATTCATTTGATAACAGCAATTCACTTTATATTTATATTGTTAATATAAATCAAATATAGAAAGAATAAATAAATAAATATTTAGATGATTTTTCAAGAAAAAGAAAAAAAATTCTTATTTTCCTAATATAAAAATAACGTGGGCAGCATAATAGGAACAAACTTTTATTTCCGACTTTATGTTAATTTTTTTTAACAAATATCTGATTTTTTCTCGTGTTTTTAATAAAATTAATTCTACTTTTTGATTGTTTGAATAATCAAATAACTCGAATAATCGAGTAAATCTTTTGGTTTAATCGAGTTATTTTTACGTTTTTCGTGATATCCTCAAACTTATATTCCCATAATTTTTGAAATGTTTTTTGAAAGATCATTTGTTGTGAATACTGCACGCTATTGGAATTACTTGCCCTATGAACTTTGTATTTTTTTTTCACTAAACCGATTTTAAAATTTTTGTAAAATTACAGTTACATGGACAACTATTTCTCCTTTTGGTTTTTTGTTAACTAATTTTTTAAGGCTATATTATATACTTATGTAAATAAGTTAAAAACATTCAAATGTTATAAATTGGTAGCACTTTTTATCGAAATTAAAGTTAAATGTGAATTTTACATATCATTAAAATTTAATAGCCAGAAATTTGAATGAACCTTAGCAAAAACTTATTGATTTCCAAAACGGTTTAGGACATTTTAATGAATTGTTTAACTTTTTTTTTAGAAAATTCATACTAAATTTTATTACCGTATTTAGCATTTCATTTGCATTTTATATTTTTACTGATCCTCGTCATCCACCTTTTTGTTTGTTATATAAGAAAAGACAAATTAATCATATCCTTTTATTTACTTTAAATTTGTTTGTTATTGTCATCTCTCCATTTTATATCAGTTATCGATTAAAATAAACCCGCTTTTACTCGTGAGCCGCAGAAATTTTATAAAAATTAAGTGAAAAGTGAAGAATATGTGTAAAATTTTGTTTAAATTGTATTATTAATTGCGGGAATGAAATAAATTAAAAGTTCTTATTAAATATCTGTATGAAATAAAAATTAAAAGTAAAGTGTTATGTTGTGCTTTTGTTCTCAAGGAAATTAAAACATTTTTCTTTATTATTAATAATTGCAATAATATTTGACTAAAAATTAATGTCGAGAAATCAATTACTTAATGTGTTATTAAGGTAGGTAAACATAGTTTTAATTAAAGTAGTATTTTGAACATTTTGATGAAAATTTAAAAGTTTTTGTTAACAATATAATAATACTTACATATTCGTGTTTATTAGTATTTCGTTTTTCTTTTATGTGAAATTCCATAAGATTTTTCATGTCATATGCTCGGAAATTTTATATTTTATTTTAATGTCTCGCAGATGAGCTTACTTAGAAACTATAGTCACTTATAGATCCAGGTACTCGTTTACCTCCCTTACTCACTTAAATTCCGCAAAAATAAAATAATTGGAGCTGAGTTAATAGAGTGTATTCTTTGGTAGAAAGCATCAAGTCCTATTAAGGTAACAATTTTATATGAGAGTACTCGAAAATGCTGTCGTTTTTCATTGAATTAACTTTTAAATTGCTACCCGTTGTTTGATTGTAAAGACATGATCACACATGGTTAAATCGAATAATCAATTTATGACCTGCGAGTTTGCATTAGTCCTTGAACAATTTGTACAAAATAACGTTAACGTTTCACCTGTTTCTTGTATTTGACCCATAACTTTTTTATTAATTAACCATTTTCAGTACCAAACAAGCCTTATGTAAGATAAATATTTGAGCCAAATTTGTGTAAAAAACAAAACCACCTTTCAAAAAACAACTGAAATTGTTTAAATTTTCTCCTTGCCCAAAAGACTTAAATAAAAAAAAAAATTAAATAAAATAAAAAATTGTAATTATTATTCTATTTTGTTTAACACATCTCTCTTAACACTCTCGTAGTTTAAAGTGAAACAACCACATTTGTCTGAAATTACAACACGTTATTATGTTATTTTGTAAAACAATGACAGTGTTTCAAATTGAAGAAGTTGTAGGAAATGGAGACCCTGTGTTTCTTGGCAATAGAAGTAAAATATATTATGTACATCTATTGTGCGTATAAAGAATACTGATAAACTATTTCCAATTTCTTTACAATCTTCTTTAACATAAAACCATATTTTTTTTATTTAAATCATATAATTAACAAATACGCTTCAATTATTCATTGACATACATTTCAATAACTTTGTTTAATTTAATTAATATAAAAAAATAATAATTTTCACTTGAACGAAACTAAAAGGGGAAATAAAACATTCATTATAGAGTACGTTGAACAATATATAATTAATAAAAATAAAACAAAACTATAATGTTTATATTGTTATCAATATTTTGCTATTTATAAAAAACAAAACAATTTACAAAAGAAATACATTTAAGTATTTTATGTTTACATGCAATCTCCTATAACAAATAAAAGAAATAAACATGTCATTATAAAATGGATTCTTAAATTATGACAAAAAATGAAATAGTTAAATTTAGAAATGCAAAATAATTTTCTTTATAAAGTTAATAAATCAAATTTTTGTTTGTTTTAATAATATGTATTTTCTTTAATTTAAAATCTAATTACATACACAATAACAATTTAGTTTGTTTGTTAAACGCAAACATATAAAAATAATATAATTAATAAAAAAAAATTGCACAATTTGGTTTAGTGTTTTTAACATAATTTTTTCTTTTCTTTTACATTTGTTTAACCAAATTACAAATTAATAATATAATTGGTTTGATTTTTTAAGTATATGGAATTTTAAGTAACTTATGTTTATAAAAAAATTGCTTCAATATTAGCCGTTATTCTGTTGTTTAATTTACAAATGACCACACTCATTGTCCCGATTACTACGCAAATATAGCGGAGTAGTAAAAGATTTGCCTTGTACCAAGGGAGCCAAATTTTCGCCAGCATAACTAACAAATGGAGAAATTTCACATTCATCACCATGCACTATGCCTCCAGCAGCTTCTACGTATTTCTTATGTAAACGATAAAGATCAGCCTTGGCTGTGGAAGGGCAATCTTTGCCTGCTGAATCGGCATTTTTCAAAGCACTAAACTCTTCATCTCTAGGGACTTCCATAGCCACAAACTTTTCGGTAAATTCAAAGACATCGAATACAAATTTTTCAATTTTAATGCCATTTGGCTTATCGGGAGTAATACGTTTACCGGAATTATCTACAAATGGTATCTTCTTTTTGGCTACATGCAATTTGAGTTCCTGCTCATAAGTACTGGCGATTTTTTGTAAAAATGCCGTAGAGAAAAAGTGATTACAAATGTTGCCCGCATTAAAAGTAAGACGACCATCAGAATTACGCATTTCGGCAGTTTTGGCAGAAATTTCACTGTATTCCACCACTTGATATTTACCATCTACAATGGCTACTACACCCACAGCTTCTGAGGGTGAAGACTTTTCGACCACTTTGGCGGCACAATCAGCATTTTCATTGACACAATAACCTATGAAAATAGGATCGGCTACCTTAATCAATATATTATCCACACTATGGGCATGTACATATAAAACTCCTCTCTTTTCCATATCATCCAAAATGCCTTGCAGTTTCATAGCTCGGTAAATGCCTCCATTGCCATCAGGAGCTCTAGCAACACGATGCTTTTGATCCAATATAATTTTACCATCATATTCAAAACAAGGCAAGGAGCCCTGTTCAAACAAAATAACATTTTCCTTTTTCAAACCGAAATAATTATTGGTCACAAAATAGTCATATGTAGGTTGTATGGTGTGTTCAGAGGTCATAATATACCAGGTTATGATACCCTTTTTGCCAGTAGCTTCAAATGCTAATTCTTCCAATTTTAAGATACGTTCAGCTTGTAGGCGAAATAGAGTTTTATGAGATTGTAAACCTACATCATACATGCCTTTGGGATGAGCAAAACCTAATCTGGTTCCTGTAAGTGTGAACAATATAAACAACATAAATTAATTAAATATGTTTTAATGACGTACATATTTAGCTTCATTGTTATGTATGTACACAAGAAACAGAACATGTTTTCATACTCATAAAAAATTAGTAGGTATTGGTTTGTCTGGTTTTAAATATCAGTTTAAAATTATTAAAATGCTAAATTTTTGGTTATGGTTTCAGTTTCATTTGACCTTTAAAAACTTGTTTTAGCTAAAGAAGTAAAGAAATAAACAACAAATATTTTTAGCATTTCTATAAATGGAAAATTTTTAATAAATTAATGATGAATTTCTTTATCACATTAAAATAAAATTTTATTTTAAAATAGGTTTACTTTACTGTAATATTTGATATCATTTTGCCTACAGTTTAAGTTTTCTTGAACGATTTTTCAAAAGTTATTAATCTTGTTGATTATTATTATTTTTTATTTAATTTATTTGTTCATGAGTTTAATTTTTTATCTAAATATATTCGAAAATTCGAAATTATGTTCGAAATTTTCGAACATGAAGAACTATTAATAGAACATTTTTAGTTAATTTCAAATTTTCGAACTTAGAGGTTATACAAATTAATAAAACTTTTTATTTATATTAGAGTTGTTATAAGGTTGGTTATCAGGTTATGTAATTATTATATTATAGTATTATTAAAAAGAAAACAAAATAGACAAATTTGGATAAAAATATTTTTATTTTATTTTATATAATTAATTTTTAGAAAGATCGAATTTCGAAAATATGTTCAAATTTTTTGTACTTAAAACAATTAAAAAATTCACTTATTTATTATTTGAAAATTTTGAATCAAATTCGAGTTCTCGAACATTTTTAATGTTTAAGCTTTTTCAGAACAAATCTTAAATTAATTCGATTTCATGTTCAATAAATTATAAACACTTCTTTTCAAGTGTTTATGAATAAAATTTTAAAAATAAAAGACCAAGCCAGTGTTAAAATGGTTGAGTAATAATAAGCAATTGGTTAGCGTTGTGAGTAATAATGAGTAAGATAATTATGAAAGCGTTAAAAGAAAATAAAAAACAACAAATAAATAAACAAACAAAGACGTGTATAAAAGACACAGTCACAAAATGCATAAAGTTAAAAAAGTAACAAATCAATTAAACTATAATATAATATAATAAATAACATTTACATTTGCTTAACACTTATAAAAATAAAATAGTGCAACAATAGCTAGGTTCAAGGCTTTTAGAAAGGGTTTTTTAAGATAAGACTTTACTAAGTTGCTGTTGCATACAAAGACCAGTTAAATAAAATAACAACCGTTAAGCAAAGGAATGGTTGGTTGGCTCAATTGAGGCGTGACTTGAAAGTATAATAATATTGATAAAAGTCAAAAGCATTTGAATACTTGTTAATGTTATGAAAGAAATCAAAAGACCACTTAGAAGTTGATTTGTATCGAACAATAACGAAAAAATAATGATATTTAAAATAGTACACACCTACACATGTACATGATGCATAAAGTTCAATGATCTCTTTATTAAACATTAAATATTTTTCTTAAATATTAATTGAAGTAAATACCAACTTACCTTGTCCGCCAGCCATTAGTAAAACGGCTACATGTCCCAATGAAATTTGCTTTAAACCTTCTTCCCGATAACCACTCAAAGTCTCTTCTGTCGAACGTGCAATACTAATAACCTTAGATTCGGGTATGGGCTGCAAACGATCGTCTAATTTTAAGCCATTTTGTGTAAGGGAAGTTGTAGCACGATCAAAATATAATTTTAATTCATTTAAATTTAATTCAGCTATATCACGTTGAAGCTGAGCACGTTCTGTGTCTGATAATTCATCCCAAAATTTAAGCAAATGCTCTTGGCCAACTTGTGTCAAACGTTTGTGCAATTCCGCGTAATCAGTCATGTCTAATCAAATTTATATAAAAAAGAATTATTTTTTTTATTATATTATCAAACCAACAAGTAGCTGCTTAGCGTTTTATTTCTTTAAACTTTAGAGTTTTAAACAACCGTACGCTTTGACAAGCGCGCTCAAACTGAAACGTATACAAGTCATTTATTTTGTTTTCTTGGATATTTTCTTAGCAAAGCGAGTAGTACAGGCGCAAACGAGCCCAAGTAAATAAACAATTCAAATATCAACAGGTCTAGTATTATGCCAACTTGTGTTAAACGAACAGTAATATGAATTTGTTTCTGTTTTTTTTTTACTATTATTAAATATTTATTTTTTGTGTTCAGTTTAATATAAATGCAATTACATAGATTTGTTTAGGGTAGGGAGTTAGACTTGTTTTTATTTCATTGTTTCTTTGTGGTTTTTTCTTCAACAGGCTTCGTAAAGAATGAAGAAGTTTTTTTTTAGCAATATAAAAATCTTGATGTCCCTGAATAGCTAATTAGCTGTACGGTATTATAAATAACAGGTTAATATATTTAAAAATTATTAAAGAATTGTGAATGTAGAAGTAAATATTTCAAATATAAACCCTACGTTTGTTATAATAAACTGGTTAAAATTTCTGGATTAATATAAGGAGTTAAAAATATAGAATTTGCTTTTATAGAAACATTATTTTTTACTTCAGTTATGCAATTAAAAATTTAAATATGATCTTAGTCTGTTTTTCGTTTTTTTTTTTTTATTAAAATCTCCTCTGTATGAAATTTTTATCAATTTTATCTATCAAGTTCAAAACGACATACATTGATGTGATTTAAAATTACCGTTCGGAGTAATTTTAAGAAAATTGTTCAAGAAATTTTCTTGCGTGTTGAAAGTAAAAACCCTCGACCCGATTACGATTTAATTTAGAAATTAGAATGAACTTGTACCTCAGTTCTAGTTTCTGAAATATTTCCAATTTTTGTTGTATTAAAATAAAATGCAAGGAAACAATTTTGCACACACACATACATATATGTACATAGTACATCGATATCCGATAACAAAAACAGGAAACACAAATAACGATAATTTAAGAACACTTAAATATCTTACAAATGTGAAAACAATCATCAGCAGTCTTATCAGAATATTAATTTTCTCATATTTTATCTCGACATTTCAGTTTTCATTTCACTATTTTTTCTTATCAATTATTAAAAATAACCCTATTTTTTGTTGTTTACTTTATTTTTTTCTGTTAACAAATTTTATAACAGCACATTTAACAGCTCACTGTTAAACAAATTCTAATAGGAAAACATTTGCTTTTATTGTATTGTAAATAAATGTGTTTATTTTTTGTTTAGTTGTTGGTTCACATAAATTTTTCACAATTTACCTTCTTTCCACTTTATTTGTATGTATATTATCAATTGTGTAATTTCGTAATTTATTTAAATGTTTGCCATTCCCATTTATATTTTATAATAGTTTTTTTTGCAAACAAGTTTATTTTGCTTTGTTATTATTATAATTTTTTTTACATTGAACACACCGCTTTTATCAAACACCACGTATAAAAAATGCAAAAACACTCACAAAAGAAAATGAATCGATACCAAAATATACAACTTAGAAAAACACGCCGAGGGATAATTTTTTTGTGGCGGCTCCATGAATCTTTTACTCGCCAACGGCGGTGTGAATTAAAATAAAAAACAATTAACAGATGGAGCCATCATATGCACTAGTTTTTGTTATAGAGTGACATATAAGCCCAAATTACAATCAGGCGTAGTCAGCAACAGTTTCAGTTGATCACTGTCAGTATAATATTTTGCTGTTGCATAATTACATTCTTGCTTTATTCACTTGTGTATTTAAGTCCCTCATTTATTTGCTCACACTCTTAGTCTCGTTCTCAATATGATAGCTGTGCCGTGAATTTAGAAACAGGGCTAAATAAAACAGCACTACAAACTGCTGCTGACCAAATGTATTCAACACCATAACAAACAGTACATTCTAAATTATCAGCTGATTGTGACAGCACACATTGCTGCTGCCTATGCGCTATTGTAATTTGGGCTATAGAGACGAAATTCTCGATTGACAATAGAGTGGCTCAAACGATTGAAGCATAGTGTGTTGTCGATTATAGCGAATTAAACAACTAGGAACCTTATCTAGGGCATGATTTTAAATCACGTTCACTTTTTACGCCTACTTTTATAAAAATCTATTTCTACAATTTCTACAAGCTATTTACTATGAAATTTTGGTATAAATAGACAGCCTTTATAGAGTTACGATTTATTTGATAATAATTTTAGTGATTTTAACGGAGAAAATATTTACTACAAAATAATGTTGTAAATATATAGTGAATGCAAATGCAAGTTTTCCTAAGAACCAAAACAAAATCGTTCAAAAGTTTGTGTTTATGAAACTTATATATTTTTTTTTATAAATGCACCATTAAAAGCTTAATCTTTGCACTCGGATAAATAGTATATGAAATATTTTAAGTGAGTTAGGGAGATAAATGAGTGCCGGAATTTTATAAACAAATATATTTTTTTTCTCATAAAAATACATTTTTTTTGAATCAGCCGCCGATGAGTTTCATTTGCGCCGTCGAAAATTTGACTTCGGCCAAAAATGTTCTTACACAAATAGAAAGAATACAAGAAAAAATATTTATTTTAATTTAAAAAAAAAGTAATAAAATATAATTCTTTATTCAAAGAAAAAAATAATAATGAGAAAAAATAAATATTAAACCAACAAACAAAAACAAAAAACTTTGTGACAGCGGTGGGATTCGAACCCACGCCCTTTCGGACTGGTGCCTAAAACCAGCGCCTTAGACCGCTCGGCCACGCTGCCTTATTTCAAATGTTGCCAAATGTTTTATTTTAACTTGCGTCTACTACACATATTTATCAATGATAGAGCATTTATTTTATTATTATTCTTATTATTTAAAGTACTAACAATTATCACACATTTTACTATTATTTTAAATACATAATCTAACCGTAAAATAGCAACAATAATTGCATTTATTGAATATTTGTGTTGTAATATTATTATTTAGTGTGTCAACTATGACATAACAATTTTACAGTATGTAAGAAAATTTTATAGAAAAACAAACATAATAATTTAACAGATAATATAAGTTTGTGAAAATGTTTGCGACGCACAGAAAAAACATCGGATCCCAAGCATAAAGCATAACGTTCCATTCAGAATCACCTCCAGACTCGATTTAACAATGTCCGCCCATCTGGCTGTCTGTCCATGTAAATCTTATGAACAAAGTACAGAATGCAAATTTAAAGATATCTCGATTAAACAAACAATTTAATAACATTTTATTTTTTGATACATTAAGGTGCCTCACGAAAAAAAGTTGTAAATGTATCCCTCTAGAAATGAAGATTAGTATGTTCTTATATTATTCCCAAAATATTACATCTTAATGTTAATATCTACGAGAGCTGGGCCGTTTTTTGGAGATATTTTAAAAATGGTCCAGCTCACGTAAATGAAATAATTAAACCGAAATATTTTGGGAATTACCTTAAAACATCAAACATTCATTTCAGGGAGGTACATTTCCAACTTCTTTGTTCCCATAAAAATCAAGCACTGTAATGTATATATGCTCATGTTCATAACACATAAATAGGTTGGTGCAATATTCACCTCAAAGTGCAACATTCCACTTAAAATCACTTCCTAAGTCTAGATAACGTTGTCAGTCCTTCCATATGGCCATATCTTTTAATAATTTTTGGAAATACATCTGTATATTCTAATAGGTATAGTCATCCCTGCAAAAAACTATCAAAAGCTTAAAAAAAGAACAGTTTCACCACTTCAAAAGTGGAACTATGTGCAACATTTTTGGAAGTTTCTAAAAATTACTTTCAAAAAAGTGAAAATAAATTAAAATTTAGCGAGAAAAATGGTTAATAATTTCTAAGAAAATTAAAGCGGAATTTTTGCGTAAAAATTGTATAACCATAGTCATAAGAGAAAAATAAGTATAAAAAAGAACACTTATACTTGCTCATTTTATACGATAATGTATATATTCAGCGTAAATTTCATTGACATAACTTTAATAGCAAAAAAAAAAAATATACAAAAAATTTTAATTTAATTGAAATCGGAAATACAAATTTGTCGATTAAAAATGTGATATAAGTCTTAGTTTAAGCCCTGAGGGACCTGTTGGATCCTTCTTCTAAATTTAGCATTATTTACTATGCTATGGTATAGACAGGAATTCCATCCAGCTGATTAAATCTTTAACTGACCATCGCACAGTCTCCCGTTTCAAAAATAAAATGGAAATAAATCTGGAATTTCCAAGCGGCTGGTCCGATTTCAATGAAATTTTAGACAGTGTTAGTAGAGGGCCTTATAACGATAACGGTGGCGTGTTCGTCAGTTAAGGTCAGAATTCTGTTTTAAAAGTATTAAGTTTTAAAAATTATAATTATAATTGAGATCAAAACTATATTCTTGTATAACGAGTCTTTTATACCCTTCACTATTTTACCGACAACTAACATTTCCGCCTAATAGTATATTTTTATACTTTCACATTTATAAATCGATATTATAAAGCTAAATATACGTTTCTGTGTATGTATTTATATTATAATATTTTTTTTTTTATATTTTTGATCCATATATCAGTTGTTTATGAACGAATATATATGACCAATCTATAAAATATTTCTGATTGCCTGATATATATGTCAGTTATCGGTTAGCTTTATAAACGCCATTTCAATCGACACACAGACTAACTTACTTGCTCCCATCGTCATTGTTTCTTATAAGGATACAGAAAATATTAATATTTTTTTTTTTTTTTTTTTTTTTTTTTTTTTTTTTTTTTGCTCACCAATGAAAATTTTGATGATTACAAAAGGAATGACAAACTATATACAACTGTAGTGAAGGGTAAAGGAAACTCAAAAAATTAAAAAAATTTAATATTGTTTTATACAAAAAAAAAAATAGATGAAATACTAATATAATTTGAAATAACTTGGGGTTTAAACCAAGGTTGTCTTGTTTAGTATGCAGATGATCTAGCAAACCGAGCCATTACAACTAAATGCATTCATTAATAGTTCGAAGCTAATTGTTCAGCTACACTAAATATACATTACATTATTTTTATTTTTTATAAAAAAGCAGTTTCTAAGTTTTGTAAAATGATAAGATTTTTTCCATTACCTGACGAGATTGTTTGTTGTCGCATGCTAAAATATTGTTTTAACAAATCTTTCATGCCACGTGCTTTATATTTTTCCCTTTCAATCCCCCTTCCATATAAACAATAAGAAAGACACTTTTTCAGCAAATTAACCATAAAAATATTAAATCAATTCAAAGGGAAATGAAATATTTTTATTACATGTCTTTGTATATGAAATATAAAAAACACAATAATAAACCGAACCCATAAATAACATTAAATACTAACTTCCGTTTTAATATATTCATAGGGAAATAAAAATATAACAAAACAAAAAACAAAAGGACCTCCGACCATTACACCAATAAATAAAATACACCCACACCCAAAAACGTGTTCTGCTTTGCCAAACTACTTACGGATACTTAAACATACTTACCTATGTACTTATTACCATATATAACATACACAAACACTTATATTTAAACTTATTAAACCTTAAATGTCATTGTTAATAAATAATTTAAGACATTTATTCCAATTTGATATGAACGATTAACTTTAATGCCTCAAGGTTAAAAGAGAAACAAAAAAAAAATTGCTTAACTGAACTGCTAAATTATTGCTGCCTGAAAAATTCCTTTCTTTGTAGTTTAATTCAAAGCAAAAAAATATTAAAGGTCTTTTACCTGTAAAATCACCAATTCATAAGTTTACAATCGTAAATACTTATACAATAATGTTTATTCCACTTTTAGTTATTTGCAACCACCCTGGGTATATTATTGCTTTAACTGGGGTTTTCGGTTTTATTTTGTTTATATAAAAGTTTTAGCGCTTTTAAACATTAGTTACTTACTTTTGTGGCGTTACAGTTTTGTGAAAGATATTAAAAGTTTGATTATAGAATTGTAACAATTCTTTCAAAGATTTCTTGAAACAAAAATCAGCTTCAAATTTGAATTAAACAAAGGACATATTTTTGTATTTGAAACAATAAAAAGTCCAAAGTATCCTTCATATTTTTACTTTACATTATATGGTAAAACTTATAAATTACTTTGCTAAATACATATGTATAAGTGTACCTATAAGTGAATGTAGCTTAGGGTATCTTACATTCGACTTGTTGTATAGTAGAATGTATTTTAGTCTTTTTTTATTTTGTAACCCCATAAAATTATTGTCGCCATAACAATCAACACAAAAATGTCAGTGTCAGATTGTATATGTGTCCATAAAATACAACTCTGTCAAATGTGTGAATGTCTGCTGGTTCGGCATGACCAAAAAAAAAATACAACATTTCTATTTCAGAAAGGAAAATATCAACACACAGTGGAGTAAAATGGAAAATTTTTGATAATAAATATAGATCGCCTAAACTATTTGTTGGATCGAATAGAAATGTATGAAAGAACAGAAAAAGCATTTTATAATCGCCCTGTAAATATACTAAATAAGCTACAGGGTTTCAAAGTTTAAAACTTCAAGTATGCAAAAGTTTAAAATAAGTGGTAAAATATACACCTAGGAATGTTTTCCAAAAAGTCTTATTCCTTTCACATAATTGTACAAAGTGTCCACACATTTTTGTCTCAATTTTGGCATTACCATGGTAAAAAACACTAGATAATAGATCCACCCCTGAAGGGTTTGTAAACGATCAATTACAAAAAATTTATTTTTTGCTCACTGTGCATGCGTAGTTTTAGTTCAAGAGATACTCCGATCAAAATACATTTTTGTTTTAAATTTCTTCTGGCCACGATGAAAAATTAAGATTTGCCGTTTTTAAATAATATTAAAATTAAAATAGAATTTAGGCGAACAGTATCCTTTTCAAATTCTGAAAATTCTGAATTGTACAAAAATTAAAAGTTTTTAAATACTCCCACTTTTTTGTTTTAAAATGCCCAAAGTCTTAATCCGCGAATAACGTCTTGCAAAAGTTTAGTTCTTGCTTCGCAATCGCCACTGAAAAATAAAATTTGCCACACAGGTTGTCTTTAGTCCAGCAACAAAGACCTGGATTGTACTAAAACAAGCCCGTATTTTAAGAACGTCTAAATCGTGACAGAGTTGTGGCCGTGACACATAATAGATATATTATTTTTCTTCATCTACACAACTTCTGCGAACTTCATTGTCCCTACGAAACGAAAGAAATTGTATGAAACGATAGAAGGGCCTTAGACCTATTTCATGACCGTTGAGGCCATAATGTCCTTGATACTCTACAAGTGGTAATTGACAAAAAATCTGAGTGTCATTATGCCAATTGACTATTCATAGAGAGTATTGGAAAAGGAGACGAAGAGGATGTGAAGATCATCAAACATCGGCTCTTTCATTGCCAAGAATACCCTCGTGACCCGGAACCCATATCCATAAATCATAAATGCGTATAGAAATATAGAGGCTTAATAGCAGCAAACCTGTCCACATACATATAGGCCAAGATTTGATGCACAGAAATAAAATTCTCTAATCTGCATAGCTGTCCAGCAGTAATCTATGAAATGAAATGTCCAAATCATTAGTGTAAATGCCCGCACCATTGACATTTTCGTTTTCAATTTATCCGTAGCAAATTCCTTAAAAACGGAATAAGCCGCCCATTTTTCCAAGATGGGATTCTTACAATGAAGGTCCTATGAAACTTCATCCAAATATATCAACAGGAAAAATATCTAACATTGTCTCCAGCTTAGCTTGAGATGAGGAGACCATCGCACCAATCATGGAGAGACAAGTCAATCTCTGCACTTTGTTCCGAATAGACATGCCTTTGTATCTACTTTCTTCCATCAGACAGTATACTATAGGTAAGGATATTTTCCCGAAAGTTTTTTCTTGCGTACAATGCGATTTTCACGATAGCTTTTAGTCAAGGATTACACCTTGACTTCTCTCCAAATTTCCAGGGTAATACCATCAAGAAGAGGTAACTTGAAAACTGGAGCTATACATTTCATAGTAAATAGTAATAGTTCGATCTTTGCGCGTTTACACTCAGATCATTGCCCTTGGCCCATGTTAGTAGATCAAGTTCACTTATCGTGGAGAGAAAATTTCTACTTTCATGCCATTATCGATGAGTCCAAAAAGACTTTGTTCATAACATGAAAAAAGTTAATATTTAAATTTTTTAAAGAATTTTAATGTCCGTCATTCCGTCCGTCTGTTTATTAATTTTGCAGATTATTCAACATAAAATTGTTTATTTTTAGACTCTACAAATCTTTTCATACATTTCACTTATCACCAAAAATATTGCATTTAACTCCACTGTGCAATAGAACAAAGCACTATTAAATATGATAAAAATACTGTACGCTAAAATACATTTCTTTTGTTCTTTATTTGTCTGTTGAAAATTTGAAATGTTATTTAGTTTTTTGTTTATACAAATAGTTTTTATACGTTTTCTATTTATATTTAGTTTTGTCCAAAAAAAAGGACAAATTGTACACTGATAGTAGTAGTTGTAGGTGTTGAAAGAAAACTACCGCAGTAAAGACGTTTTATTTTTTATTTGTTTGATTTAACTTTCCTCATAAGTTATTTGTTATTTCAGGCATTAAGCAAATTATTTGAGAGCTATTTTGTTTTATTTTTGCTTAAATTTTGTTTCAAACTTTGCAGACAACTTAATTTCAAGGGTAAATATTTTTTGTAATAAAATTGTAATAATAAAGAAGGATTAAGTATATTTACAGTAGTGTTTAAAAAATATTTATGGGTAAAGTTAATAATTTCTTACTTAAAGCATCAATTGCATACCTATATTGAGCGTTTTCTACTTACTAATAGGAAAATGGAGGATTCGGCATACTCCAGACTAAAACTAAAATGAGTTACAATTAGCTAAAAAAAATTCAGATGTTTGGAAAGTACCAAATTAGGAATTGTATTTTTGATTATATTAAACATAAAAGCATGAAGTGATTGTAAATCCATAACAGAAGACTTTGTGGTACTTTTTTCATTATTCCAATGGTACTTTTTGAACTTTCTATAATATTCCTGCGGAAAATTTGTGCCAATTACATAAACGAACCGGTTCCTCAGTACCAGTTGAGTACCAATTGACACCTAACTCGTCACCAAGGTTCTAATTGAGAACCAGTTAACACAAACTTACTCACTATTTAACAACTGAGAGTAATTTTATAAGATACATAAGAGGTTATATTGTAGTACATTTTCATTCGTTAATAAAACTTTTTCAAAACATTTCTATAATAGTGAATATTGTGGCTAAGAATTCAAAATAGATGGCTTTTATGTACATTTTTTTTTTTTGTTTTCCTAATGTTGCTTTTTGAATTTTCTTTAATATATAATCTAAAAATTTTAAATTAA
>MINK01171955.1:0-33227 GCA_001735545.1 Phormia regina
GTTCAGTTTTAATTCACCTATAGTTCAGTTCTAATTCTACTTGAATTCTAGTTCAGTTTTAATTCAGTTTTAGTTCAGTTCCAATTCTACTTGAATTCTAGTTCAGTTTTAATTCAGTTTTAGTTCAGTTCTAATTCTACTTGAATTCTAGTTCAGTTCTAATTTTATTCTAGTGCAGTATTACTTCAATTCTAGTTCTACATCAATTCTAGTTCAGTTTTAATTCAATTCTAGTTTAGTTCTTGTTCAGTCCAACTTCAGTTTTAGTTAATTTTTTAGTCCAATTTCTAGTTCAATTTTAATTCTATTGTGTATCATTCCCACTTTCAATTGTAAATTAGTTATAACTGGTTTTAATGGAAAATAAAATAAATGACACTCAATATTTATATTTGTAATCTAAAAATATAATAATTTTATTTTAATATCATTTTTTTTTCTTCTTCTTAAACCCCCTTACTTTTGTAAAACACCTAACATCTTAGAAAATTTTTCCATAACAAATTTTTAAAAACAAAAACAATATATATAAATAAATTTTCCAGGTTAAGTGTTTTACAAAAAAAAAACAGGGTAATATTTTAATTTATTGCAAAATAAAGCATTTAACCATAAAAAGTTAATAACAATGTTTAATAGTTTAGTTTAAAATTAATTTGTATAATAAAATATAATAGAAAATTTATACATAATTTAAAATAAATAATTATTTATAAAGAATAATATATTTAAACGTTTTAATTTGAACATTTTTTTATAAATTTTGTAATTTTTATTTTTTATTATTAATAAAACAAATATGTTAGACATAAATGTTTATTGTCTTTATTTAATCATATTAATGGAATATTTTAATACATAGTATTTGTTTTAAATTTACATTAATTAAAAAAAAGAATAATTTAATACAACGAGTATTTAATAATTAAAAATTTTAAAAATTTTTTCTTTACGTTTGTTAAACAAATGTTCGCCAGCGAACTTGAGTAATTAAATAGAATTATAGGTAAAATTCGTTTTTTTTTTTAATAGTTTTAGGTTGAAATAAAAAAGATTTCTAATTTAATTCAATTAAAAAAGTAATAAAGGTGCTAATTAGTAATAATTATAGTATAAAAAATATATTATTTGCTTTTTTTATTTATTTCTTAAAAATATAATTTAAGAACGACATTGATCTTTAAACTCTTCCATTAGTTCAGAAGAATTGAAAAATGATTGTGTTTTTGTGGATGGTACATACAAATCCGTTCTATCATAACAGGTAGCAGTAGCACCAATATCTTGGAAATATTTAACAGCTTCAGGTGAATTACAGTCATCACCCCATACCAGAGAAATTTGTCCCAAATCTCTAGCTTTTTTCATCATTTTAGCTCCCTCTTCACCTTTAAAGTCTTCAGCATGAGGTGCCGTGCCCGCTAATTCAAAAGCTTGAGCATTATTTATGGCCTGTTCGAAAGAACGAGTTCTTAAATCTAAGAATGCCTCCCATTTTTGTGTTTCTCCTTGAGTCAAATACATGACAGGTAATAGATTTTGTTTGAATCTTAACATGGTACAAATATCGGCATCAAAACTGGAGAACACTAAAGGACGGCCACAACCTTTTTGCAGAATTACCTTTAAGACAGAGTCAATGAAAAAGTTTTTATCTATAGTTTGTTCAGCTTCAACGCCTCCTTTTATTTTACGTTGAGGCCATTTAATTTCTACATCTATACCCAAGGTTTTGGGTAAAGCTTCCAATACCTCCTCCAGTGTGGGAAATATGCGATTTTCAAATACTGGCTCTTGGTCATGGGAGGGATATTCTTTAATTTCATTATTCACTATGGCAAACACACGCAATTTTTTAATGGCCTCATATGTAAGATCTTTGAGCAAAACATATTCCAATTGATTGACATCAGTAATAACTTTGCCCTGAGGTGCTGTACGCACACCAAAATCATGATATATCACAGGTATGCCATCGGCTGTTAGATGAACATCTAATTCCACCATATCGGCAAATACTTGATAGGCCTTTAGGAAAGATGAAATAGTATTTTCTCTTTCCTCGGGAGGATTTACTATATAAGACTTGCCATTGCCACGATGACCCACATCTAAATTGGGCCAGGTTTTAGGCCAATAATGGGCATAAGTAGTACGAAAATCTAATAGGTCCTTAGCACTAAAAGGCTTAACCACCAAATAAGGTAATGTTAAGCGAGCTATCACAGTATCTTGAGCATCTTTAATGGGTAACAAAAGTTCTCCTTGACTGCCTTGTAGTTGGGTAGCCTCAATAACAGCTTGACCCATTAATTGTTGTTCTGCAGTAAGAAATTGTAGAGCAAAAGAAGCCTCCAAATCCAAAGGTTTTGTCACATGGAATATTACGACTTCATGGCGTTTGTGGGGTACACCTTCTTGAGGCTGATCCCTCAATTTACTTTCATTGTATTTTAATTTAGAAACCTCTATATTCAAGCCAGATTTCTCCTTATCCAATAAAGTAAGATCTGGATTTAAAGCTTGTACTCTTATGTACACATTTTCGGGATCAAATTTATTAATATCATGCACCTGAAACATTTTCTCACGTTCAAATTTCAATTGTAAAATTTCATCATTTGTTAACCAGCCACGATTAATTTGCACTTCACCGTCCGAAACTTGACCAAAAATATCCACATGACGACAATTATTAACACAAGACTGTAATTCTCTAGGTTTCAAATGTGTTTCCCATCTTTTGATTTGTTTACGGCCCAAATGATCTTCAGCATAAATAAAATAACGATAGTTCATATTGCGACAGGGTTGTAGCATTACATTACCCGACCATTCTAAACTACCATTTTTTCTCGTCAGAGTAACACATTTATCCAATTGCCATTCACCCAAAGCCTTTGAGTCTCCAGTCAAACCCACATATTCATTGGCTGCCAACTCCTTAGGCAATATCACAGTAAAAGGCCTAATGGAGGGTGTGCAGGCGACCTCATTTTTATTCTCCTCCAAGGGTACATTAGCAACTGGTGCAAATTGAGGAGCCAACACCGCTGCCGCATCCACATAAGAGGTACACTGTTGAAAGATTAACAATAAACACGCGATTAATTTCATATAAAAGTAAAACATTTTTAAATTAAAAAAATCTCGTGCTTATATAACTAACTATGAGTCGTCTAATTAAGGTCTCAGTTTAAAAATGACTGAATGCTAAATCAATTTGTTACAGTCTATTTTATACAATTCTATTCTAAGTTTACTAAAATAGCTCTTAAAGCTTAGAGATAACGAGACTTTAAGTAATTGTATTTTATTTTATTTAATTTAATATTGCATTAAATTTTGTTTTTTGCTTAAAGAGACATTTAAAGGGGGAAGTTAGGGTGGGAAGATCACAAGAGAGAGAGAGTGAGAAACAGGGACCAAGTGTGTGTGTGTGTGCGTATTTTTATATTCAGAATCAATTAAGTAGCTATAAAGTTGTAATAAAAAAAGCTTTGTTTTTATATATTTATATTGGAACAAACAATACTATTTATTATTGGTATTCTAAACAATTTAACTCAATTCAATTTTGTTGTTACAATATTTACTTAATTATTGTGGCGAAAAATTACTGATATGAATGATTTATGGCGATAAGACGTATTTTGAAGCTTCTTGTGTTTTTATATCAAAATTTTTAATTTATGATTGTGCGAAAAAACTCTTGATATTTGAGTAGCAGAAAGAGACATGAGTTGGACAAATGATTGTTGATTTATTAATATCTGGTTTATAAATATTATTTAAT
Source organism: Phormia regina (assembly GCA_001735545.1). Classification (NCBI taxonomy): domain Eukaryota; kingdom Metazoa; phylum Arthropoda; class Insecta; order Diptera; family Calliphoridae; genus Phormia; species Phormia regina. The sequence goes on from MINK01171955.1 coordinate 3,797, forward strand.
TTGTTAGTACATTGAACCAATTAATATTCAATTCAGGTATATGCAACAAATTGGTACTTTTTTTGTAGATATGTTCTTTTTAAGAAATGGGTACTTTTTTATAAATGATTTATTATTATTTTATTACTTTGCTTGTCTTTTTTATGCACAAAGAACTTTTTTAATACATATTTGGTACTTTTTTTTTAAATAAGTACTTTTTGAAAATAATTTATTTAAAGAATTCGCACTTTATTGTATTTCGCATAATTTAAATGTTGTAGAAAATCTGAACTTTTTTTACAAAATTGATGCTTTTTTTGGAAAATTGGTACTTTTGGGATATTAGTAGCTTTTTGGAAATTTGTTATTTTTGAAAAAAAAGCGGGCATTTTGAAAATTTTTAATTTTTTAATAAGTACTTTTACCGAAAAATACTACTTCTTGATTTTTTCTATATATTAAAAAATTTCGTACTTTTTTTATAATTGGTACCTTTTAAAAAATTGGTACTTTTTTTAATATTTAATATTTTTGAAAAAAATACTATTTTTAAAAACTTTAATTTTTTGTTTTAAATTTATACATTTAAAAAATGATTTTTTTTTTTTTAATTGGAACTTTTGAAAATTTGGTACTTTTTGTAATATTTGTAATTATATTGGATATTGACAAGTCTATTTGGCTATGTCCGTCTGTACCAGTTCAATTCTAGCTGAATTTTACGTCATTTCTAGTTCAATTCTGGTTGAGTTCTATTTCATTTCTAGTTTAGTTGAAGTTAAGTTCTACATCAGTCTTGCTTACGTTTTAATTCAATTCTATTTCATTTGCAGTTCAGTTTAAGTTTAATTCTAGTTCAATTCGAGATTTATATTATTAATTCTAATTCAGCTCTAGTTCAATTCTAGTTATATGCCATTTCATTTGTAGTTCAGTTTTAATTCAATTCTAGTTCAATTATGTTTTAGTTCTAGTTCGATTCCTGTTAAGTTCTAATTCTATTCTAGTTTAATTCTAGTTGAGTTCTTGCTCAGTTCAAGTTTATTATATCTAAATAACTCCAAATCACCAGTTCAATTTCAAATTTAATTCAATTCCTGCCCATTTATAATATCCAATTAAGTTGTTAATTCCCCATTCCCAATTCAGTTCTGGTTCAGTTCATTTCATTTCATTTCCAATTTAGTTCCTATTCAGTTGCAATGCAGTTTTAGTTTAGTTCTCTAAGCAAATCCTGTTTATTTTTAATATAATATTTATTTTATGACCTTTGACCTTTAATATATTTTAAAACCAACAAATTGTTCATTTAATTAAATTGTTTACAAAAAGAAATCTTATAACTTAAAATTTCCATGATGATGATAATGTTTTTAATTCATACGAAAAATATGAAATTATTCAAATAGTTAAGCGTAAACTTTTGTTTATTAACTTACACGTGTTGTCTTAACAAAAACTATTTTTAAAATGTGTTTATTTGCTTATTTCACTAAATAGAATTTTCTTTACCTTAATTCCTCGACATGAACGTGTTGTACGGCAAAGATTTCTTCTGCTCTGACAACAACGATATTTGCCAAAAGGTACTAAGTCCGTTAAAATTTTTAATACATTCAAACGGCAAATATACAATTTAAACATTTTCACCAAAACACAGTTTCCATGGCACTAAATTACACATTCAGAGGCCCCCAAAAAATTGTTAAAAAGAATTTTTTCGATAAAATTATAAACAAATGATTTTTTGTTTTTTTCTACGGGGACTAAAAAAGCACAACAAAACGAAGAGTATGTGTAAATAGTAAATAAACACTTGTGTTTATTTTTTGGCTTAAAGCCAATCAAGAAATAAGAAAGAAAAAAATGTTGAGCGCAAAAAGAAATCAATTAGAGAATGAAATACAATAAAAATTTAGCAAAAGAACAAAATTATGCAGTTGAACAACCCTTTTATTTCAGAGAATTTTCTTTAATGTCTCATAAGAGCTCACCTGATCAAAGGGGAACAGACATTTATTTATATAGGGTGGGTGTTTATTAAGGCACTAGATATGACTATATTGTTGTTGTCATCATTGTCACTTTTTTATTGTTTTTATTTTTTATTTAAAAAGATAAATAACAGATAATTTATTTTTTATTATTTGCTTATTATCAAAAAAAAATGGTTTGTTCATTATTTTGGCACACTTTTGTTGTCATTTACTGTAGAATAAATAAACAAAATAATAATAATATAACTGTTAATTTATTTTTGTTTTGTACTGTCAACTGAACAAAAAATGTTTCAATATAATGCTACCATATTTTGTTTATTGTTTACAAGACATTAATTAATATGAATAAATAAATGACTAGGAAAAAGAAGCAGCAATTAGATTTATCCATAAAAAAGTGTCACAAAAATTTAACGAATAATTAATAAAGAGGTCTAGAGGACTTTAGATAAAAAATTGTTAGTCATTTATTAATATTTCTAAGTATTTTTTTGTTGAGATAAATTTGTAGAATTTTTATTAAAATTCAATTTAAGTAATAATGGACTACCAACAGCAATTTTTGGAGTTTGTAAATGGTAACTATAACTATTGAGATTTAGCAAAATTTCGAATGTTTTTTAATAAATGGAAAGCAAAAATTTGTGTACATAAAAGTACAGTGACACAGAAATGTAAAGTGACAAGTCTAGTTCAGTTGTAGTTCCGCTTTAATTCAGATCAGTTCTAGTCCTAGATCATTTCCAGTTCAGTTCGAGTTCACTACTCAATCAGTTCTGGTTAAGTTAATTCATTTTTTTAATAATTTTCAATTTAGTTCCTTTTTAAAATTAGTACTTATATATTCAATTTTTTTCAGGACATTTTGGAAAAAACCTACAGGATTTACGTTCTCCTCGTACACCAATTGACAAGGGAAAATGGAAACCATTACCAGGCTATCGTCTTAAACCCTATGAAATGCCCATAAACACACCACCCAATGCTTGTCAGCCACGAGTAATGGCTAATTATCGTATAACAGCATTGGAAAAACCTCTCGAGGGACATAAACCAGTAACATGGACTTAAGCTTTCAGTAACAAAATAATTTAAAAATGACTTCTTTTAGCAAACAAAAATAAATAAATGCAGGCATTTTAATTTAATTCTTTAGATTTAAGTTAAAAATTTATGTTCGAAAATGTTTATGTAATTGTAAATTGAATAACACAAATAATGTAATAAAATGTCTGTTATGACTTTTAATATTTTCAATTTAATTTACACTTATTACGAATTTTTAAAATGACTTTTTTTTAGATTTTTCAAGATTTCTATAGTTTATTATTATTTTTTATCGGTTTTTTTATTTCTAGCAAATTTAATTATTTTTAAGATTTTTGCTTTATGACACGTTTATTGTTGCCAATATTTGTTTGTAAACATGTGTAATATATTTTAAAATTTGCCATTTACCAAAACGCATGCGTTGAACTAACATATTTTGGTTGTTACCCCCTTCTTGTAAAATATTATGATGAGATTTCATTCATATGTTATGAAATAAAAAAATCGTTAAAAGGTTTATTAATCAGTTAATCTGGCAATACCAATTTGTTATGCGCTCGATATCTCTCTCACTCTCCTTCCTTTATGTTTTGTTTTTTGCAATTACCGTTATTCCTTAAAAACAATCAATGGCCAACAAAGCTTTTGTTATTGTAGTTTTTTTTTTCGTTTGTTTACATAATTTTGTTATTGTTTTTACATGATTCTATTAGCTACGTGTATTATTGGCTTGAGAACCATATTATTGATTCAATTGTCTATAAATAGTACTTCTATAAGAAAACAATTACAAAACCTTAATAAAAAGCAATTGTGGAAATCCCTTTTATGTATATTAAAGCAGTGATAACTATAATGACCTTCATACTACCAGCTAAAGGATATTTAAATATATAGGATTTGTTTAATTTATACTTAATAGTTAATAAATAATAAAATAGTAATATTTACAGTTTGTATGTGTTCATCCAAAACGTTTAATACAGCAGGTACAGACATCTTGATTTTGTTTATAAAGGTACTTAGTTGAGTAGCAAAGATTATTAAATTTTGTTTAAGCAATTTTATCACAATATTTCTTTGTAATTTGTCACAAAAACAGGAAGTTTTTTTTCTTAAAAATTATTGTCACAAACCGGAAATAATTTCAATTTTGTTTTTGTCGTTGTCTTTATTGAAATTATTAAAAGTTTTTTTTTTAATTTTTTATTGTTGCCTTGTTAACAAATAATCATTTTGCTAAGGGTTTACGTGGTTTATAAAGTTTTTTATTTGTCAATAAATTTTATACATTTTTGTTTGATTTATAAAGAGGGTTTTTTCGTCTTCAAGTGCCTTTGTTTTATATTTTCTTAACGAAGAAGAAGTACAGTTGCTATTGAAAGCTACTTAATAAACAATAAACAGCTAAACATAACACAAATATATTTTTTTAATTTGAAGCTTTTTTCAATGTTTCTTTTGTAGTATTTCTTATTGTCTTTTTTATTTTTAACAAAAGGAGTTTTTGTTTTGTTGTAAAAAAAATTATCCTTATTTTCTGATTATTACTTTAAAGAAATAAATTTTTTTGTCACCTCGACGATTTTCTTGGGGTTATTTAATTCAAAAAAACAACGTTGTACGGTTTTTATACCCAGCGTTTAGTATAGAAAACAACACAAAACACAACACAAAGAGCCAACAAAATAGCTTTCTTAAAGCTTTTTTTATTTTATTTTCAAATTGTCATAACTTATTGTTGTTGGGGGTTTTTTTGCATTTATATTGAGGCAAATTAAATAATGAAAATTGTTTTTTTTTTTTTATCAAAATATATAACTATTAAAGAGCTCAAACTATAAAAATATTAACTATGAAATTTTGTTGTTGTTATTTTTTTCTAAAGAGAATATCAAATATACGCACAATACTCAACACCACAAAGCCTCTAATAATAAAAATAAACAACAAATTATACGGCTATCGATAAATGTCTGAAAAAATCAACAACAACATGAATATGAAATAGAGCACACACACACACACATCCAAACCAACATATAAAAATAGACACCCAATCTCACTCACAAAAATCACATAGTAACTGTTTTGTAAAGAGAGAGCAAAGTGTAAATACGCAGGAATGCATGTAACAAACACATGTTATCTATAAACACCCCAATAAACAAGTACAACAAGTACATATTAGCAAACAACAACAATTGAAACAAAAATGTAAACAAACTTTTAACACTACTAAGCTCCATGAAGCAAGAGTACAAAAATAGATATACAGAGAGGAGCACAAATAAAGGGAAATAAAGTAATATAATGTGTAACATTTAGTTTTATATTTTTTTAATTCAATTCAATATTTCATATTATTTTAACAAATATTTAATTTAAAACAACTGTGTACTTAGACTTAATACACAATAAAGAGATATAAAATCCACATGAAAATCTATTACACCCATTTCAACAAAGGGGTGTGTCAAAATGATTCCTACCTTAAATGCAATGAATCACTTTATCATACTCTTCTATACTTTTGCTCCCTACTGTAGGGTGTGTTGTTTTATGCGAAATACATATGTATGTATGTACATATAAAACATCACATCATCACACACATTTAACTTTCAAACCAGATTTTTTAGCTGAAGGAGACAGAGCAAAAAAAATTTGTATCTGAAACGCCTGACCATCACGTGAACGTGTTCGTTATAAATAAATGGCATACATTTTTTCTGTTGTTGTGTTAAATTATACACGAATCGAATCGTTAAATATAAACGAAACACTTTGCTTTGTTATTAACAAACGTAAACATGTTTATAATAAATAATGAAACAGCAAAAAACTGAAAAAAGCTTTATTCTTTACGTAAATTGGCATTTGGCTCTATTACTAAATAAACAAGTGTTTTTATTATTGTTGTAATACAATAAAGGAGAACAGCCAAATGCATGCATCTTTTACATTTGTAAAGAATCTAAATTTTCAGTAAAAACTTTAATTTCAATAAATTTTTAATATTGTTCTAAAAATAAAAACTTTCAAAACAAAATGTTATTTTGCTCAAACATTTGTTTTTGTATTAAAATTGAAAAAATTGAAATGTTGTGTTAAATTTAATTTGTTTTCAATTTCAATTTTTGCCTAAAATATTAAACTTTTTATAATAATTTAAATTTTGTAACAATATTTAAATGCATAATGGACTTAAATTTTAATTGAAATATTTTGAATTTAGTACCAAAATTGTAGAACACATTTTTTTACAAAAATTTACACATTTTTAACAAGAAATTAAAATGTCCTCAAATTTTAATTTTTTACTAAAAATTTTTAGTCTGTACTAAAAGTTTCAAATGTTACCAAATATTTAAAATTTTCACCAAAATTTTACAATTTGTACTAAAAATTTTATATATTTAGTAAAATTTTATTTCAAAACAAAATTTCAACTTAGTAAATTTATTATTTTGAACCAAAATGTCTTAAAATTTAAAAATTTGTTGTAAACATTTCAAATTTATGCTGTTTTAGATACGATGGTAAAATTTCAATTTGTACTAAATTTATGTTTTCAACGAAAATGTGAAATTTTTACTAAAATAAAATTTTGTACTAAATTTTAAGTTTTGTACTAAAATTTAATATTATACTATAGTTAAAATTTGTGTTAAAATTTCAATTTTGTATTCAAATTTCAATTTTACACAAAATCTATGTTTTTAAACAAAATATGAAATTTGTACTAAAATTCAATTTTGTATAAAAATAAGCATTGAACTTAAATGTAAAATTAAATATTTTATAAAAAAAAAAAAAAATTAAAAATTTATTTTCAAAATGTGTGAAAATTTTGAACATTTAATTTAAATTTTATAAGATTTTTTATAGGGATTTTCTTCTAAATTTGAGATAAAATATTAATTCTCAAAAATATATTTACTTTAAAAATTTCAATTTTTTTCTAAATTAAAAATGTATTTCTAAAATTTGATAAAAGATTGAAATTGTATTTAAAAATTGTTTAAATAAAAATTTATTTAAAAATTCTTAATTAAAAAAATTAATTCAAAAACTTTTTAAAATAATGCTAATTATTTTTGATTTTTTTTTTTAAATTTGAGATTTAAAATTGATTGGGTTTAGAAATTAAACTTGTTTAACTGAACTTTTAAATTATAATTTTATGAAAAATTTTTTTTTAAAATATCACTATGAACTTCTGTCTATTTCAAAATTTAATTCTAAATATTTAAAAATAATAGTGGGGAAAGTTAAAAAATTGTATTTTGTATGAAAATCGTTAATTTTATTTGAAAATTTTAATTTTATTTCGATATAAAGGAATTTTATTTAAAAAATTAAATATTCGGCTGGCTAAGCATTTAATTCGTTTTCAAAGTAATTTGCAATAATTTATTTAGAAAAACATGTTGTTTTGTTATTTATTTACGGAATAGTATTTTTCCACGCAACAACAGTTCGTTGGCAAGTTTTTGTAACTAGTTTTTTATTTTATTTTTGTAATTATTGCAAAACAATTTGTTTACGTTTCAGAGAAAAAAACTAATTCTGGGGGTGTGTACGTGATTGAGAAATAAAAAGCTTTTAGTTTTTTTCTTGATAATTTTACTCATTTCCATTGGAATACGGAATGAATGGTCAAGGTTTTATTTTGCTTTTGATAACAAAAAATAAATAAAAAAAAAAAAATACGTGTGTTTCTCTCGATTTACAACAATTTTTTCTTGTTCAAATAATTTGGCATAATTTAGTTTAAAAATTATAAAACGTGTTGCTATATTATTTTTTATTTTTTTTAATTTTTAATATAATTAGCAATTTAGAAAAAAAAGCTTTTTTAATGTATTTTAAAAAGAGTATAATTAGCTACAATAACGGTACAAAGTCCATTCAATTATTAATTTTATGCATGAGAGCAGAATTTTTTGAAATGAGACTAATGGGAGGGAAGGTGATGATAATGATGGTAGCATAGAAATTTATTTTTAAATTCAATTATAATTTAATATATAAAATACTCACTGCATTAGTTGTTGTTGTTACATTATTAGTAGTGACATTTGTTGTTAATGTTGTCATTATTGTTGTTATTATTGTGACACGATTGCTTTGAATCATTGACCATATAGTGAGTGTGAGTGATGGTATGTATATACACGTGCTAGACAGACCACTTCTAACACTGATACACAATTACACACTTTAAAGCTTTTTTTCTTATGTTGTTGTTTTTGTTTATTTTTTATTATTATTATTTATATTGTTTTGCTTTGTTTTTATGTGTTGTGTTATTTATTAATGTTTACTTTAGTTAATTACTTTGTTTACCTTAATTTAACTTTTTTTTTTTTTTTTTTGTTATTAACTTTTAACTAATATTTACAATCACGTTTTGTTTTCGTTTTTAGAACAAAAGGCCCTTACATGTGACATTAATATTTTACAATTTTTGTTTTTGTATGACATCACTTACACACACACACTCTCTTACATATTTACATAAAAATAAAATGGAAAAATCCCTTAAGTAAATTACTTTTTATCTAATAATAAAAACAAACTTTAATATTTTTACTTTAATAACTTTTTATATATTTTTCAAGAGCTGTTGATTTAGGCGCAGTTGTAGTTGTAGTACTAAATCAAATCACAGCTTCTTTTATAGTTTTTATGACAACTTTTAGTATATCATATTTGCAACATTTTGTACTAAATCAATTTAATAAGTAAATTGATTTAAATTGAATCATATGATGTTGTTGTAGCGGCAAAACACTATATATAATAATATTTATGTTGTCTTGAAAAAATTAATGATAATAATAACAATATAGACAGGGGCTTTCATTAGGGGCTGTTATTTTAAAGGAAATCTAATAACTTTTAAAGAGACATGTTAATATTTATAATTTTAGATTTATTTTTTGAAATAAGTTTATATCTATATGAAAAAATTCATATAATTTATGTAACATTTCCTTACATATTAAAATTTGAAATAAAAAATGTTTTGTGTGTAAATACATCGATTATGTAAAAAAATTATAACAACTTGTTGCTTACAATTAATTCTTTTTATTCTCTTTCGAAAAGTATTATCATTTCGGTGTGTGCAGTATGAGGAAACATATCAACGGCGACTGCAGTTACAGGATAAAAAGGTTCTCCTTTATATTGTTTTGATTCTGGGCGTCCCAATTCGATCCAATTACGTTGAGCCTTCTGAGGATTACAAGAAATGTAGACTAAACGTTTGATGGCCGAAGCGGCACGAATGGCCAAAATCGAGCGATTATCTGAAATCAATAGAAATGAATATAATTAAAATATTAAATATAATATTAATATTTCTATAAAATAATATGTAGGTTCTACTATGGAAGCTCTGGTAATTGCTATAGTATTTAAGTAAAAAGAACTAGTGCCAAATAAACTAATTTCTATATGCGAAAAAGTAAAATTTGTCACACGTCATAATACCCCATTTTCCCTACTATATTTTTTACAACACTATAAAAGCGAATATGACAAATATCGCCATAATAAAATAAATTGCAAAAAAATCATGTCGGGTTTTTTTCATGGTAGTAATTTTTGTATATTTAGCGTTAATGATAAATTTTTTCAGTTTCGGAAATTTTTTCGTATTGGCGTCAAAACAGTAATAAATTGCAAAAAATCTGTTTATTAGCCATTTTTTAATTTAGCGATTTTTTCGGCCAAAATAAATTATAAGACAAAAATTCGTTTAAACGATTTTTCCTGCTCTGGCGATTTTTTATTTTAGTGTTTAGTTTAAATTTTCTAGTTTTAGTGATTTTTTCCGTTTTTGCGATTTTTTGAAAAAAAGAAGAAAAAAATAAATAACAAACATTATGAATAAAATGAAATAAATAATAGTGTGTTGGAGAAAGGTCTAAGATATGCATTGGTTGGGGCAAAACTTTTAAAGCCATTTACAATATTCTTAAAGATCAATAATGTTTGCAATATTAGTAATTAATTTATTGATTTTCTGTGAGATTTGTTTAGTTTTTACTTTCAGAATAGTAATATTTATTTGTGTTGTTTGACACTTTTTATTTTTCTCTTAATTTAGCTTGAACAATTGTATTTACATTTTTTTTATATTTTAATTACATTAATCTAATATGATTTTTTTATAAATGTTTGAATAACAAAACAATTATCAATTAATTAGTTTGTGCTATTTAATTCAAAAACCCAGGAAAAATATATAACAGTTATAAGAACTACTTCAGATTCCTAATTATCATTCTCAGAACATAGTAGCTCAGACACAGCAATTTTTCTTGCCGCAATTGTGACTTTGTAGACGAGAGTAACTAGCTATTTACCGAATTTTACTAAATTTGTCGAACAAATTGCGAAGTTGTGCTAATCAAACGTATTTTCAGTATTTAGATCAAATAATGACTACATTATTAAAAAATGGTACCCGAAAATTTAATCGTACTTAAAACAATTTTTAGCTCTTAATTTAATATAATTTTAGCTCTAATTTAATATAATTTTTTAAAGAACTTTTATTTCCAGTCAATTGAAAATATTATTAATATTTTAAAATACAGACAAATTTTCGACAAAAAAGTTAAAATGGTCGACTATTAAAAAAAATTAAATTATTTCTTATAATTTTTTCATTCAAAAATATTTTTTTTTATATTTTTATTATATATTTCAAGGAATTTTTAAAAATTTGAAACAAAATTTTTAAAATAGAGTTTTCAACAGAATATTTTATTTTTGAAGTGAAATCTACAGAATTTAACAGAATTTCTAAAAAATTTTAATATGCAAAATATGAAAGAAATTTCAAATCTAAATTTATTTATTTCTGATTCACGTCGAACCGAAGCATTATTTATATTTATATATACTTTTTTGTTATCTATTATAATATTGCAATAAAAAAAAAAAAACGAAAAAAAAAATACTCACGTAATCCTGCTCTTGGAGGATCCACCACAGCCACCAAATCCAAAGTCTCCCCTGGTGGTGTACCATACACCACTTCCTTAACCATTGACTGTATATAATCATCTGCATTGCCAGTATAAAATTTACAATTCTTAATCTCATTCTTCTCAGCATTAAACTCAGCATCCTTAATGGCATCGGGTATAATTTCAACACCCAAAACTTGTTTGCAATGTTTAGCAAAAGCCAAAGCTATAGTCCCAGTACCACAACAAATATCCAGAACAGTAGAATGAGACTTAGGAGCTGCCAAATCTATGGCTTTTTGATATAAAACATTCGCACTGGCAGTATTGATTTGGAAGAATGCCAAAGGACTTATTCTAAATTGTAAGTCTTGTATCGTATCTGTTATATGGGTTGTGCCAGATAGATGTTCTACGGGTGATACCATTTGTCCCACTTCGCGATGTTTAACATCTTGATAGTATAAAGAAGTACATTTGTATTCTTTGCCCTCTTCTTGATCTTTAAACGATAACTTTTCATAATATTCTATTAAATCTTTTTTAACTTGTTGCAATTCATCTGCAGACATATTGGTAGAGTAAATGCCCGGCACAAGCATAAGTTCATCGCTTAGCTTAGAAGTGCGCACCATTAACTGGCGAAAATGTCCAGTATTACCTTCGGGATTAAAAGGTTGAAACTTAGATTGTTTAACAAAATCTTGAAAAGTTTTTGCCGCCCATTTAGCGGCCTTAGGAATGTGCGGTAAAGAGTCAACTTCTGATACTTCTACTGAACCATCAGCATAACTACCCAAACGAAAACCCACCACAATATCTCCTTGGGCATTTTTGCCTACAGTAAATTCATTTTTATTTCGATAACCATCTACTTGCGGTGAGGGTAAAACACCTTCATATTTGAATTTTTGCAAATGAGTTTTGGCATCTCGATTAAATTTTTTCAGGTCCAGGGTAAATTTCCTTATAACAGCCTGCATATCAGAATCTTTTTGCTTAAGTTGCTCTTCATAGGGTAAATGTGCCAAGGGACAGGTAGCTTCGGCAGAAGTACGTTGTTTTTTGTTATCAACTGCAGTCTCTTCAGATTTTGTATCTTCCTTGCGTTTTAAATGCAAGGGGTCAGCAGACGCTTTGGCCAACTTGAATGAAAATTAATTATGTTTTAAAGCATAACTTTATTGTTATATTTCCTACTTACCGTTGCTTCCAACACTTTACCCTTCCATTTGTAACCATTTAAAATTTTCAATGCCTTTTCCTGATCCTCCTGACTACGAAAACATACATAAGCAAATTTCTTGCGCAAAGGGGTCTTCACTTTGGCCATATCCAATTGTAGTTTTTTGGTTAACAATTTTTTAAATTCCTTGAAGTTTTAAAAGCCGTAAATTGTAGTTACTGATTAATTAAGAACAAAATATAAAAACCCACTCCTATACAAAAAAAGCCCAAGTTGCGCACTTCAATTTTATAAATTTCCGAAGTGAACTCATTGCGTTGTAAATAACCAAATTCCTCGCCACCAGCCTGTTGCTCTTCCTTTTGGTCATTAGTATCTTCTTCGTCCGCAATTTTTTCGCTCGCTGCCTCATCACCATCAACCTGTTCATTTCTTGCGCCCATCTCCGGCTGTTCATCAACTGCTGGTTCACTTGTGGCCATTTCAGCTCCAGCATTTTCTACTTTTGGCATTTCTTGTATGGTCGCATCCATTTTCGTTTAAAATAGTTAAATATTTTATAAAATCAAAAGAAAATATTAATTTCAATATAAATGACCAACCGGGTCTGCTGTATGTTTTGAATATAAGAAAAATCGTCAAAATGGTATGGAAATACTCAAGTCTGGCATCATTGTTAGCAGCACGTTGCAGATGGTTCTTAGTTAAGCTGTAATGTTAATACAGCGATATACACGCAAAGTTAAGTGATTTTTAAATATAAAAGAATTTTAAAAAATGTTTCATTTAAATATAAATATAAGATTTATTCATAATATTTAATTTTTTTAGTTTTTAAACTGTTTGACAATTTTTGGTTGATAGTTAAAAAGTTAATTCTCAATATATGTTAAATTAGAGTGCAAATTAAAAAAATAATATGAATTAAAATATTAAAGGATCACATTTTTAAATTCACTAATAAATTTAGCAAAATTAAATATGTGATTTTCAAAAAATAATAAAAGAAAATACAAAAAATCACTGAAAAATATTCATAAAACTCAAATTAATTAATTGTCTATATACAAAAAAAGCATTAATTTTTCGTTTTCAAAATTAAGACGAGATAAAAAAAAACAAATTTGTTAAAAAATATTGGGTACTCATTTACCTCCATAACTCACTTAAAATTGTAAATATTTCATATTCTATTTATCCGAATGAAAATATTAGGTATCAATTAAAAGATGTTAATGGCGCATTTATAAAAATAAAAAAAAAGGTTTTGTGATTTTCTTAAATACTTTGTAATTTTTAGTGCAAATATATATTTTTGTGGAAATATTTTTTTTAAATAGTCAGTCAACTTTATGCTAAGGGATGGAGAAAACATAATTGAGAAATTTTATTTATTTAATATTGATTTTATAAATTTATGAACAATATTTCAAGGCTGCCAGGGCCATCGACTATTTTATAAATTAGAATACAGAGTTTTATATTTTGATTCTTATGCTACATATGAAATTATATATACAATTAATATTATGTTTATTTGTTTCATTAATTATGTTGAGACCGTTCTTTGAGAGGAATTTGTACTGTAGATATTTTAAATTCATATGTTTCACTGAAGTTTTGAATCCGCAGAATTGACAGTTACTTGAGTATTTGTTGTTTATACCATGCTGATGTGTAGTAAGAGTATGCCCCATACGTAAACGAGAGAATATTTTTATTTGGTTTTTGCTAACATCTGTCGGGTATAATGGAACTCTAGTAAGAGGATTTACTTGGTTATAATGTGGGTGATAGAAGTTTCTTAATTCATCAATTTTTTTAAGGTGACGTTTATTAATTATTGATTTTCTAAGGTCAATATTTTCACTTGATGGGTCTTTATACAAAGGAGCTATACAAGCGTGTTTTGCTGGCGTATCAGCATATTTCGACGTGACCTGGTATCCAAAAAAGTTTTATTTTTTTTATTGTATTCTATAAGTAAATCTCGAATTTTGTTTGAGAAATTTTAATTTGTTAATTTACAAAGGATGTAGAATAACAATATATTGATGCCAAAGATTGTTATTCTACATCCTTTGCTACCGGCACACTCTTTATATAAAAGCTTAACTTCGAATTGAAATTAAGACTTACATCTAAGGGGATGTGAATCCACATTTGAGAACCATTGTTTTATAAAAGCATACAATACAGGGATATACAAATTTCTTGTTTACTTTTCAGCCGATTTTTACAAAAGCCGGCGCCGCTGTTAAAAATGTTCGGACAGATCACTGTATCCATCTGGCAACACGCAAACGAACAATTGTCAAAACCGGCTGAGTGTTTTTGTGCAGAATTTTCTTGCAAAAAATTTTAACGCTAATCTGCGAAAGAAAAAATTAATAATTTTAATTATATTTACTCTGACAGACTTAAAAAAAAATTTGCACAAAATTCTATAAATTATAACAACAAAAGCCATGCCTCAAATGCCATTACCTCCTTTGGCTCAGGTAAGTTTTTTGCACAAAAAATTGGCTTAATAGAAAATGTTCTGGAATAGCAAAAATCTCTTTGTTGTCATTTCACAAATTGTTTATGGTGCTCTTTTGATTCTCATAAACACTTATAGAATGCTATCGAACCGATGCAAGTTGATGCCCCCATGGAGGATAACGACAACAACGAGGAACATCAATTAGTTGTTGAAAATCCTACTTTGGATCTGGAGGTCTATGCGAATTCGTATGTGGGCTTGGCTCGTTTGTATAGACTGATTTTTGTGGCTGATGTGTGTCCGTCATTGCGTTTGGAAGCCTTAAAAATGGCCATTAATTATGTCATGACCACCTATAATGTGACCATGTATCAGGTGTTGCATAAAAAATTAAATGATGTGTATGTTAGTAGTACTGGAGGTGGAGCAGGAGGTGGCGGCAATGGTGGTGCCGGTGGAGGAGGTGCTGCTGGTGGTCTGCCAGATATAGCAGCACAACCAGCTTTGGCTGCCCAGGCTCAAGACTTACCGGTATTCGATCAAAATTGGGTGGAAACCAAAAGCAAAAAGGCGGCACTTAAATTAGAGAAACTTGACTCTGACCTCAAGAACTTCAAATCGAGTTCAATTAAGGAAAGCATACGTCGCGGTCACGATGATTTAGGTGATCATTACCTTAGTTGTGGAGATTTATCGAATGCTCTAAAATGTTATTCCCGTGCTAGAGATTATTGTACCAGTGGCAAGGACGTGGTCAATATGTGTTTGAATGTCATCAAGGTGTCGCTATATTTGCAGAACTGGTCACATGTTTTAAGCTATGTATCCAAAGCAGAGAGTACACCAGATTTTAATGAATGTTCTAAGGATGCAAATCAGGTGGATATAACCTCAATTTTATAAATTTGAATTATTTTACAAGTAGCTTTATTATAGGCTGTTCTAACACGTTTAAAATGTGCGGCTGGATTGGCAGAATTGCAAACCAAAAAATATAAATCGGCTGCCAAACATTTTCTGTTGGCCAATTTCGATCATTGTGATTTCCCCGAAATGATCTCTCCCAACAATGTGGCCATGTATGGGGGTCTTTGTGCTTTGGCTACCTTCGATCGGCAAGAACTACAAAAGAATGTAATCTCTTCAAGCTCATTTAAGCTCTTTCTAGAACTAGAGCCTCAACTAAGAGATATCGTGTTTAAATTTTACGAGTCCAAATATGCTTCATGTCTCAAGTTGCTCGACGAAATACGCGATAATCTACTGCTGGACATGTATATTGCTCCCCATGTTAATACCTTGTATACGAAAATTAGAAATCGTGCATTGATTCAATACTTCAGTCCCTATCTATCAGCCGATATGCGCAAAATGGCCACTGCCTTCAATCGTACCGTCGAGGCTTTGGAGAACGAAGTAATGCAATTGATTTTAGAAGGACAAATTCAGGCACGAATTGATTCACATAATAAGATATTGTATGCTAAGGAGACTGATCAACGCAGTAGTACTTTTGAACGAGCAATATCGATGGGCAAGAAATATCAAAGACGTTCACGTATGTTGGTTTTAAGAGCAGCCATACTCAAAAGTAATATACATGTTAAGGTGCGTAAATGTTTTATTTATTAAGTGTGTAAGATTTAATAATATAATTTTTTCTGCTTGCAGAGCATACCTCGTGAACACACTGATTTATGTGTTGCTGCTGGTTCCAGTACTCCTACAACTGCTAGAATTTAAAGTTAATTATATGTTTGTCTTTTGCTCCTACTCACAGATCCTGAGGATATTGTTTCAAGAAAATTTCATTCAAACATTTGCATAACAATTTTATTATTTTTATTGTGAATTCTAATACTTTTGCGATTGAAAAAAAAAATTCCCCCATATTTTTCAAGAATTGTTTTATTTTTTATTGAGAACAAAAGTAGGTTGAATCTTAAGTATATATTGGGAATAAATATAAATTTGCTTTTCAAAAATGTAAGTAATTGCAAAAAGTTGTAGAGCAGTAAACGTCATCTGTCATCATAAAACATGCACGTTATATATATTAGGATTAACTATATGCAAAATTTATAACTTATATAATTTCTTTAATAATATAAAATAAATCGGAAATAAACTTATTTTTTCTTAAATAAGCAACATTTATCTTCTACTATTATATTGCTCTCTATAGCGTGGTGATCGACTACGTCTTCTTTCACGATTTTCATCTCTTTTAAAACCGTTTCTTTCTAACGATCTAGAACGCTGTCTATCTCTGGAGCGTGAACGTCGTCTATTATTGTGATCTCTCTCAGAACGATCTCTTGATCTTGAACGTTGCCTGTTGTCTCGAGATCGCGATCGTCGTCTTGCATTACGATCTCTTGATGTCGAACGTGATCTATGGCGTCTATCTGCTTCATTGTTTTTCTTATCATTATATATTTTATCTTTTTTACGTTTATTACTTTTCGAGCAAGTTGATTCATCTGACGAGGATGAAGAATCTTCGGAGGATGTTGAAGATTCTGATTTACTGTGTGATTTTTTATGCTTTTTATCTTTTTTCTTGGTATGTCTTTTACGTTTATCCTCTTCCGAATCGCTGCTTTCCTCACGTTTCTTAGACTTTTTCTTTGTCTTCTTATGTTTCTTAACCTTGCCCTCTTTACTTTTTTTGAGTTTTTCAATTTTTTCCAATTTCTTCAACAACTTCAGTTTCTGTTCTTTGCTTAAAGATTTTAGAAAAGCTTTTTCTGGATTACCCTCCTTATCCATTTGTTCCTCATCTTCTTCGGAATCACTTGGCACCAATGCATGCTGTTGATTAGTACTATTTTGCAGTTCCATAGCAGAACGTTTCATCATTAAACCATCTCCCTTCATTTGCTCTTCCAAAACATTCTTAGCCATTATATCGGCGGCCTCGGCTTCAGAGTGTAATTTGCGTGCCTCACTCATGGATATGCTGTACATGGTACATTCTTTGTCAGTGTTTATATGACCCCATTTGTGGCATTTTATACAGCGGACATTACGCACCTGTATACCAAAAGGTTGATCTCTAATTTCTGTATCTCCTTTACAGTAGGACTCGCGAGGAGCATTATACTTGCGTTGCCATTCGAATTTGTACTCGGGTTCATTATCATCTTTTTCACGATCTTTTCTTACTCCCGGCGGCGGTTCATACATGAAGTTGACACTTAACTTGTCCTTGCTCTCCTTACTAAGCATGGCCTTGTTTTCGTGTAAGTTTTGTTCCTTTTCATATTGATTACGCAGTTCCTCCTGTTTCTTTTTGTAGGCCTCTGCTTGCTGTTCAGCCATCCATACCTAAGAATGGAAAAAAGATTTAGAAATTGTTTTATTTTTCATGTTTTTGAAGAATACTTACTCTTTTGAGATTATCTCTGGAGGCAGGATGAAAGAATTTCTTACACATGTAATTATTAAAACCTTTACCCATTTTGAAATATTTATATTGATTTAATCTTGGTGGAAATAAATTTTCTTAAATTTTTCTGCAAAACGTTTGTGTCAATATAAAGAAAACCAATATAAAAACAAAATGTAAAGAAATACAAAATAGTGCGTCACAATTACCAGCCAGACATCAACGCCGATTAATATAGTTTGCCGCTGATTGATTTAAAAACATACGCCGTTAAAATGTCTCTTCCGTCGTGTAAGCCTTTTACTAATTCAAAATGTTTAACAAGTTTATCTATATATTTCATAAATAAAAATATTTTAAAAACCGACACGCTCAACTTTAAGACTTAAAATTTTAAAATAAGTAGCTGGCGCCGTTAAATATTCTCGACGGAGTAAATAGTCAGCTGGTAGTAAATAAAAACAGTTGTTTTAAGCGATTTTTTTTTAATGAATAATAAGGAGTTCACACAGCAATTTTTCTTGACGCAATTCTGACTTTTTTTAACGAGAGAGGTAAAGAGGATGTAAAAGTTTAATATTCTCTTCTCCACTCTCTCCTTTAAACTCAGAATTGCGGCAAGAAAAATTGCTGTGTGAACCCAGTCTTATCATTCTTTCAAAAAATCGCTTAAAACAACTTTCAATAAATTTTTGAGAATAAGGGCCTTATTTTGTAAAACACTTCCCCTTCGTATTTTTCAAAAATGTTTATGTGGTGAAGGGATTTATGAAATAAGTGGTTAAGTGTTCTCAAAAATGCAAGTTTTGGGAAAAACGCCAGTTTGAAAGTAAAGCTGCCAAATTAACTTCCTCTGTCAGTATTATATATACAAATGTACGGCAACTCTATATTTTGCAAGTTTTATTTTGTTTATATTATTTTTAAGACTTTCCATAGAAATATAATTGTTTCAAGAAAATTTAAATAGCATTCCTTGTCTAAAAAATGGAAGAACCTACTACATATACCCCTGGCGATAAAACCAATGACGATGTTACCCAATTATCACCAGAGTTTCTACAAAGAAAACTATATTTCCTCGTCGATCAACTCAAGTCCATGCATGCCAATTTGCCTGAGTAAGTTATTAAAACCTTGCTGGGTTATTTTAATTTTATCATATTTTTCTTGCCCTAATACCATCAGAATCTATCAGTCTCGTATTTCCTATGAACTGCTCACTGAACTAGCCAATTCTCTGCTCAACGATACCATTTTTGAAATAGTCAAAGGTCTTATGGAAATTCAACATGTTACCGAAAAGCATTTGCATCAATTGCGTGAACAAGTCGAGAACGAATATGAGATAGAGGTCCAGGAGTGGATTTCTAAGATTCAAGATCAAGAAGAATTACAACACATATTGCAATTGATGAAAATTAAACACAATCGTAAGCTGAAAGAGACTGATATGAAATTGATAGCTTTGTTGGATCAAAAAGTGCGCGATCAACAGTCTACTTTGCATAAGGCTGGAGTGGCTGGTTTTTATGTTACCGATAATCCCAAAGAGATTAAAATACAAATGTTTTTATTGGACTTTATTTTACGTTTATCGAGGATTAAATTTGAGCCGAATAAGTAAAAGAAAAAGGTAATTGGAAGATGTTTTCTTGTTGTATTTTTTTATTATAGTTTAGGTTAGATTTTATATACATAGGTAAATTTTTATATGAAAAAAAAGAGATTAACATTAAAATAAAATAAAAAAAAAAATATATTCCTGACTGCTTTCAAAATTATGTTCGAATTTTCGAACGAAATTATAATTTTATTTTATCAAAATAACGAAATATTACCCAAAGCCATAATATAACTACAGAAGGTATAATCACTAGAAATTATGTTCTTAATTTCATTTACCCTGAAAATTCAGTCACATATCAAACAAAATAAAATTAAAAAATCAAAACAACACATCAAAAATAAAAAAGTTTTCTTAAAATTAAAAAAGAAATTGTATGTGAATAATTGTATACAAATTTGTAAATTTAACTTATTTAAAAGCTAATATTAAGTTTTCGTGTTCAATTTCTTAAAAGCGAGTTCTGCTGCTGATGGAATTATTTATTTTTGCAAAAAATTTCATAAACAATTCTTTTTACTTTACTTTTATTTCTAATTTGTTTTCTTTCGTTTTTAAATTTTCTGACTTTTCAAGAATTTTTAATGACAACACTCCCAAATGATTCTACCTTCTATAGTTCCATCATAACCCAAAGCATTGTTTTTTGGAATTAAATTTTAATTTCAAAATTAAGTTGAAATTTTAAAATATTAAAAAAAATAGATTAAAAATATATGTTTTGGTTTGAAATAAAGTCTAAAATAAAAGAAAAATATTTAAATATCTTTTGGCATATGGAAATTAAGTTCGAATTCTTTGCAAACTTCGCAAAGAATGTAATTTAAATTAGGAACAAATAATGTTTCATTTAAATTTAATTTCGAACATTAAGATTATGTTCGAACATAAATATTATGTTGATCATTTTTCGAAAACACGCTGAAAAATATTAGTTTTTGTTTAAAATCATATTTAGAGTATAAAAAAATTCAGACTTCTTTTGACATTTCAAGATAATTAAAAATTAATTTATATCATTTTCTGCCCATTTTAAACAAATTTCGAAATTAGAATCGAATTTTTTGAACATTGTAAAATCACATCAACTATAATATTGTGCTAAAAAGCAGTTTAAAATGGGAAACATTTAAATTGAATTCGAATCGAACATTATAAAATCAAACAAAAATATACGTAATAAATTAAAGTTTTAAATGAAATATAATTTTTGCCTTTTTGATATTCGAATTGTCGATAATTATGTTAGCACAGTTAAGTATTTAACTGTGCTAACTTTTGAAAAAAAAAAATAGTTTAAATTAAGTTCAAATTTGGCGATTTTAATTTTAGCTATTCTCGTGATTCGATTTCTGAATATTTTTAAGTTTTAAAAACTACTTCTTGGTATGTCTTGATCCTATATTTATACAGACTATTATTACTAAATGATTATTACTGGTAATGTTTCCCTAAACGTTTTATTAACTTCCATAAACTATCGTCAATAAGTTTCTTTTAATATTTATCATTATTAGATAAATAATGTCTTTGTTTGACAGTGGTGACATCAATAAAAAAAATTTGTAATTTGTCTTGTCA
Source organism: Phormia regina (assembly GCA_001735545.1). NCBI lineage: Eukaryota > Metazoa > Arthropoda > Insecta > Diptera > Calliphoridae > Phormia > Phormia regina. The sequence goes on from MINK01171955.1 coordinate 25,090, forward strand.
CTACAATAAATAAGACATTTATTACACCTTTTGTTAACACTAATAATGATTGTTATCAGTTAATTAACAGAGTAAACATTTGTAAAAACAAAACGTCATAGGAAAATCAAACCAAAATGTCATAAAATTAAAATTATTGTAATTGACATGTGTATCGCCAAATTTCATAAAATAAATAAAACATTAAAGTTTTTTTTTAATATATACATATGTCTTTTTTATAAAGTATATTTTATTTTTATTATTTATATATAGTAGGTATAATTTAATAATACAATCATCACAATGTTTGTTATAACCTCTTAAATATAGTTAGATTATATATTTAATTACTAATATTAATCTAAAAAAACTTAAAAAAAACTAATTAGAAATAAGAAGAAAAAATGGAGGAAAGCAAGCTAATTAATACATAATACATGTTCTTTTTTTATGGGCTACAATATTTTTTGAGTTTAACATCTAAAACTAATTTACCGCGTCAGCAGTAAAGACCCTGTCCTTCATTCTTTTCTATATAATAATTACAATATTCTTTTTGGGTGGGCGTTAGTCCCATTTGTTCAACTTCACGTTTAAATTGTTCTATGCCACCTACACCCGCTAAATAACCATTGAGTTTGGTGGCCACATAAGAGGTTTGCAATAGCGAAGAATTTAAACCTAAGGTTTCACATAAATCACGATGACCCTGCAAACGATATTTTTGGTGATAGCTGAAAAGTATAGAAATGAAGAAATTAGTTAACTTGTTTTGTTGCTAAGAGGATTATTATAAAAACTTACTCTTCTGCTGGATAGAAGTTAGTTTTCGGTGATATTTCTGTTCTTATAACCTCAGGAGCTCTTTTAATTTGTTCTTCGGCCCTTGACTGTTCAGCTATTTGTTTTTGTTCTTCATCATGATATAAAATCAAAGACATATATTGTCTTTTGATAACAGTACATAAACCATATTCATGGTTATTCCAAAATAAATCCAATAATTCTTTATAGCTGATGATTTCAGGATCATAATCAATTTCTAAAACTTCAGTATGGTCTCCCCTATAGTGTGGTGAATTTTTGGGTTAAATGATAAAAATTATTGAAAGAAATTAGTTAGTAAAGCGTGATAGTAAGAGAAGGCAACAAAAAAAGTAATCAAGAAAGATAAGAGATAGTTTTTTGTTAATAGAAAATTAAAAATAAAGTGCACAAGTTAAGTGTGAAAAAAAATAGACAAGAAATAGAGATAAAGAAAGATTAGTTAAGATTTGTTCCGATTTCTTAAACTTACATATTACGGTACGTTGGTTGATCCTTAGTGCCGCCAGCATATCCCACAGTAGTACGTAAAATACCCAAAGTACCACCATACAAAGATTCAGCACCCCAGAAACAACCCATGCCAAAGGTGGCAGTCTTGAAGGGTCTATCCAGCTTATGTACAGGAGTAACATTCAATTCTTTTTGTTCATTGCGCACAATACTCTAAAATGGGAGGAAAAAGTAAATATTTGAAGTTAATAAAACTTTCTTTTCTTTTTCTATTTTATTTTGCAAAAAGGAAACGAATTTACATAAAATTTAAAATATTTATTTAAAGAAGAGCCATTGCAATCCTTCCATTCATTAAAAAATATTGCCACACAATCAAAAATTGAAACTACTAGAAGCACTGATAAAGTCAACAAGTATTTTTGTTGCATTTTCTCTTTTTTTTTATTGTTGTGTTGTTTGTTTAGTTAAAACACCGGCTAGAGACGTCAGCGTTTTGCTTGAGACTATAGTTAAAATAAAACTAAACTAAATACATTTTTTTTTATTGGGGAAGTATTGTATGTTAACAATAATGTTGTCAATTTTTGGTGATTTCTTATTTTTTTTCTTTTTGTATTGAGCAAAACAAACAACCAACCAACCAGGTTCAATGCACGTATGCACAAACAAAAATTTCTTTTTGGAATATTGAAAGTATGATGAAATCATAAATGAGACCAACTAATTTAAAATGAAAATTACGTATGTAGTTTTTAAGAGAATTTTAAAGAGTTTTTATAATATGTAGTTTAAAACTGGTTTTAATCAAAAGAGAATTATTTAATATTGGGAAATTTAAAAATAATGTTAAAAAGAAATAAAATTTTATTAAAATTTGAATTAATTCCTAATTTATTTAGAAATGGATGGTCATTTTCTAAATTTAAAGTAGTTGGTTATGTTATTCTTAATTAAAAAACTTATGTACAGGAAACTTGATAAAGAATAAACTAAAAAGAGAGTCAGACAAACCTGCCAGATTATAAAAGTCGAGGGGGATTTTTTTTGCCGTTAGTTCAAAATGAGATTTCTTGATTAAAAACTATAAACAAAAAAATAAAGTGTGTTTGATAAAGATTTACTAACTTTTTGTATGTAAATTTTCATAAGAAAAAATTAGTAAACCCTTATCAAGCACACATTATTTTTTGTGAATACGGCTATTAAACTTATAACTATAACCAAAAAAAAAATTGAGGGAATTTGTATAACGAATAAAGACCACAAACTGTGGTTTTCTAGAGTCTTAACAAACCTTTTTTTATATATTTTTAGTTATGAGTTTTGAAAATTGTTTACAAATCTTTGGAAATTTTTTAAACTTATAATGATAATATTGACATTCAAATTATCTGGCAGCTCTTCTTATAGTTTTTAAGAGAGTATTAGGAAATTTTAAACTAAGAGCAAATAGTTCTTTTAAATATACTCTTAAATAATTTCTGTAAATGCCAAGGTCGTTGAAAGAGATATTAGCTAATTTTTTCTTTAAAATGTATAAATTTTCAACCAACAAGAAATACATTAATTTTCAATTAAATTTATAAAAAAATATGTTATTTTTAAATAATACATAATTAACAATACCTGTATACAACCTGGTTTGTTCATAATACATAAAAAACGTTTATACATTTTATTTTCAATTATTTGAATCTTTTTTTTTTTTAGAAAAACCAATATTTTCTATTGCACTATTAAAGAACAACTACTAAATAAATTTATAAAAATACTTAAGCAATGGCTAATAATTTCTTTACTAAACTATTTAAATAAAAAAGCTTTTCTTTAACACAAACCTTCAAACCCTCCATGTCCCAAAGAAAGCCTCTACTTTGTACCACTACCCCTAAAACCCGTTTAAACATTTTTATGTTTGGTAATTGCGTCAGCACCATCGAAATAAATAATAAAGAAAAACGCTTGTAAATTCTTTAAACACACGCGAACTGTAAGTTTGTAGCCGGAAGATGTGAATGAATAGTTTTTCTAAACAAAAATCCCCAAACACAACAAGTTGTGAGGAAAAGCTTTTTTATTTGTTTCTGTTTTTTTTTTTTCAATTGACAGACAATACGTCTGTTTGTTGGATTCTCTATGCAATGATTGCTGCTCTTGAATTTTAAATTCAAATGGGGGTTTAATAAACTTTTTGAAGGTAAAAAAAATAATATTAGTTAAATGTCAACTATATAATAAGATTGTGTGTTATTACATTGCATTTGTAAGGATTAATTCCCTTTTGTGAGGAAAAGAGGAACATTTTTTCTATTGGTTTCGATGAGAAGGAAATTTTCTTTGGTTTTCAGAAAACTTTAAAGAAAATCGTGGCATTTATAGAAAAATTTCATATTTTTAGTGGAACATTACAAAAATTTATTTTCTTTAATTTTAATAAATTTTTATTTAAGATTTTAGAGAGACAACTTGATGTTTCGATTTGTGAACAATTCTGTTAGATTTTAGCTGTAGTATGTGATTTCAGAGATTATTATTGTTATTATTATTTTTTCAATATTTATTATATTTTCAATTCTAAAATATAGCAATTTATAAAACAATTTTCCTTATTTAAGAAAATTATTAAAAATTATTTTCAGAAATTCAAATATTTTGTATAAATCATACGCAATTTGTAATTTTTAAATTAATAAACATTAACAAAATTTTTTAATTTGAAATATCTATTATTTTTAGTTTTTCATATTTTTTAGACCCTTTTTTTTAATACTAAAAAAAAAAAAAATTAATTTCAAGAAATTTTATTATTATTTTTTTCTTCAAATATTTAATTTTTTTTTTTTAAATGAAGGTTAAAATTATTATTTTTTATTACACTTAACTTTCCTTTTTTGCTTAAAGGTTATTCATCTTTAAACAATTGGAAAATTTTAACAAAATTTTATAAAATCTTATTAAAAAAAAATAAACTGTCATTAAATTTTTTATAATAAATTTTAAACAAAATTTTAACAAGTTTGAAAAAAATCAAAACAAAGAAGCAACTGGTTATAATAAACAACAACAATTGTTATTTAAAAAACATCTCCCAAAAATTTATTGTTTCCCAAAAAATACTAAATTAAATATTTTATTATTTTTATTATGATTATTTGGATAAAGTCTAGTATCTGCTAAAACAAAGAAAAAAGAACTATAAAAATATAAAACAATCACATATTTACAAGCAATAAACCAAAAAAATAAAAAGAAACTTAATAAAAATTTCAATATCTTTCAAGATAAAAATTACTTTTTATGAGTTTATCTTTTGATTATAAAAAAAAAAGAATTATTATAGTAATAATAACTTTCTTTATTAAAATTTATAATTAAATAGAAAATAAAAATATAATTAGCTATAAATAAAAAAAAAATAAATACAAAAGTTGAATAAACTTACCAAATCCTTGAGCTGGGGTGCATTAATATCTTCAGGATTAATAGCAATTGAAGTCATTTTTAATTTTTATTTTAATTAATAACACTTTCTTTTAAAAAATATTTTGAAAAAAAAACTTCCTTTTTTTAAACACTTGGCTTATATTTTGCTTTAAGCTTTTTAATATATTTACTAGTAGATCTTTATAAATCAACTGTTAAGTCAATTTCTTATGTTGGGTCTTTTTATACCTCACGCTTTTATTGCTATGTTGCTGTAAAAAAAAAACAAATAATACAAATTCAAAAAGCTCTTTATGTATTAATTACTTAATATACTCTTTCAGTTAAATCAATTATTAAGCAGTCAAATGACAGAGTAATATGGCAAAGAGAAAGAGAGCACAAGATTAAGAATAATAGAGAAATTATGGCTACAAATAAAAAAGAAAAGTGTTATGTGTAATAGTTCAACTTTATTAAATCAATAAATAAAATAAATAAATAAATAAATAAATAAATAAATAAATAAATAAGATATTATAATTGATATTGAGTGAGAAAATAATGGCCAATTAGATGTATAATCCTCTGAGTGAGTATTAAGTCAAGTTTCTTGATCAATAAACTTTCATAAAAATAATGATCTCCTACTATTTGCAGGCTACTCAAGATGATCCTAAATATTATATCTTCTGGATTTCGCTTTAGATGCAAGTTCTTACATTCACCAATAATATTTTATTAGATCTTATTAAAATCATGATCTTCTATTTATATGTTATTTATGATGATCACGAGACAACAACAACTGTAATTATGATTTTGATTTTACTTAAATTGTGATCGTTTTTAGATCAATATGCTTCTGATATTTATTAGCTACTTGAAGCTATTTTCATATTGTGCTTGATAACTATGTACATCATCAGGATCTCACTTTCATAGACAAGTTTTTACATTGATCAGTAATAAGACCATATAGTTTTTATTAAAATAATAATCTTCTGACCTGGGGCGATAACTGTGTATGATCTCTGTGAAATTTATACATTGAAGAATAAGATAATTATTAGATTTTATTAAAATACATATTTTTTTATATTCATCAGCTGCATGGGATATTTATAATACTCTGTCAAATAACAACTAGAAACAATTTCGTGTCTTTAGTTTCCAAATTAAATTTAAATTGAAATTTTTTCAGCCTCCTACAAATATATATTACCACCGATTCCTTAAATTTAGATTAATATATTTTATGAAATATTTAGTATTATTAGAAATTGTCTAAATTTGTTTCTTAAAAAAATAATATATATATATATATAGGAAATGTTAACATATTTTAGGAATATTGTAGTAAATTCAACAAGTAAAACATTGATTTTCTCGTCTCGTTCTTTGCAAGTTTGGCAGTGACAACGATTATTATTATTTTTTTTTTTTTTTTACAATTTTTCTATATTGAACCGGCTTTGGCCTCACGTATTAGTTATCTGATTTTACAACAATAACAAACAATTCGGAACATACTACGACTCTAGTATATACAAAACAATGAATCTATAAACTTAAAAATAAAGAGAATGAGAAAGCAAGATCGATCCAACACACTAACAAAGACAGAGAAAAGTTGCTTGACTAGCATGTGCGATGAGTTTAATGCGAACGTCGTCTAAAATAAACACAAAAAAAATAATAAATAAATAAAATGAAAACAAATTCACGCAATTCATGATTTTAAAAATTGTTTACAAAAAAATGCATATTTAAAAGATTTTTAAAAAAATATTTTCTATATTAAAATGCCATTATTTTTAAAGGATATATAGCTCTTTGAACTCGTCTCTTTAAGGAGAATCAGATTTCGTTTTAAAAACAAAAATCTGAGGTCATATAAGGGACCTATAGAAAAAGTCGTTTTAAGGATAAATGGCCAAAGGGATTTCGTTCAAATTTAGCATGATCATAGTTTGTGATATCTAGTTTTTGTATGTTAAATTTCATTTAAATCCGATTATTAATTTAGGAGCTAGAATTTTTGAAAAAAATTTTGTTATACACCAACTAAAATCAATGGGCATCATGTTAATGTTTATAGTGAGTAAAGCGTCAGCTAGTAGATACAATCAGCTGTAGAGACAACAAATACTATTTTGGCACACTTATCATCATTTCAATATATTTAGCCAGCCACTTGTTTGTATTTATGTTTGAGTGTATGTTTTGGGTCGGTAGTCCGGTCTGATGAAAGCAAAAAAAAAAAAGAATGAAGACATTGAATCCCACCAGAGAAGTAGGGGAAAATTACCATGTTTTTTTTTCTTATTTGTTATTAATATTTTTATTTATTTGGATATTTTTTTCCAACTATTTAAATATCTTTAGTAAGTTAATTAAGTAACAATAGTAAGTTTTCTTAAAAAGATTAGAAATTGTTATTGGTATTGAAATGAGCGGCAGGCAGCATGATCACGTGAACTTTTATATTTACAAACATTTTGCAAAATTTATTTATTGTTGTTATTGTTATTATTGTTTGATTATATTTCTATTAAATAAATTCATTTTTTTTCTTTGTATTTAATTTCTATTAAATTAATTAAAAGTTCTTTGAAATGTTATTTAATTTGAATTTTTTATACGTTACTTTTTAAGAATTTAATTAATTTTCCCCATAAACTATAGTTATATAATTTAATAAGTATTTTAATTTTAAACTTTTATTATTAGTACCTAATTTCAGTTAAAATTATTTTGCTTTATCATTTTTATTATGAATAAAACGTAACATTCATTCATCCTATCAGCCAGTAAAATTTTCTTTTTTAACTTAAATCAATGAGTTTGCAAAAAAAAATAATAATAAAAAATTGTTACACATTTTTGCGCATTATTAGGAAAATTTTGCATTGAGAGGAATATAATAATTAAAAAAAATTCCATTTATTGTTAACCTTGATTTAGGCACAAACGTTTTAATAATTTTAGAGCAACATAATTATATTTTGTAGTTAGAGACTAGTTGAATGACCAAAGGAAATTTATTAAAAACTATTTAAATTTTGTTCAAGTATAATAAAATAAGAGACATTAATGAAATAAAAAGTAGTTGGGTTTTATTTTGCTGATTTGATTTTATTTTATTGTGGGACAATTAAATTAATATGTAAGTTATGGACAAATATTAGCAAAGTTATTTCCATGGAATATTTACACGGTTTGCTAATTTGTTTGTGCTTTTTTCACACTTAATTGTCAACCACGTTTGCTTGAATATAAATCAGTGCGAATTGTTGGACACGTGTTGCTTACTTATAGAACCATCAATTATTGTTCTATTTTTTTTGTTTCTGGATCCGTTTTAATGTCAAATGATTTAAAACAAAAACAATAAATAATACCAAAGTATCTATCCTACAATCTATACATCATTCGCAAACTCAATGTAG